>JAOTRH010182902.1:0-11933 GCA_034768845.1 Heliamphora exappendiculata | reverse complement strand
AGCCACCATTAAGGTAAGCTGTAACTCTCTCTCTCTCTCTCTCTCTCTCTCTCTCTCTCTCTCTCTCTCTCTCCATCCATGTTCTACGCAACTCCTCAATTTGGACAGATCTGAGGCTATCTCTTCCAATTACTTCTGTAGTCCTCTCCCTCTTCTGTGTCTTCTCTGCCTTAACTTAATCCGCGAACCCGTCCGAACCCGCCTGCCAATCGAATGTTTGCTTCGGATGGTTTTCCAGTCCATGGGCGATCGAAATTAGTTACCAATTTATTAGACCCGACCAATTTAGTTTGGATGCCAGGTGAAGGTTAAACCCGATTCGAACTGACCCATTCACTCCCCTAGCGGCCGCGACATCTGTTTAGAGGCTGAAAACATGAAAACTCCCTTCAAAACTCTCCGATGTTTGTTTATTTCAAGGTTTCATCTCCTTTTATTACTCTGTTTAGCTTTGTCTATTTTCTGTACCTTAGTTTATCTTCTTGTTGGGTAATGAATGGTAGATCTTGCCTAAATCAAATGGGTTGTGATCTCCACTCTATACACCTCCATTCCTATGTGCTCTGTAGTTATAAAAACATGACGACTGCGACCTTCTAATATCACGGCCATGTGTTTTATTAAACTTATAGTAACGGCCACCAGTTCATTTACAATGGCTATAGCTTTTATCTCCCTGTTTATCATGGCTGCCATATCCTTTTGCTATGGTCGTGAGGTTTTATGAGGCTAGTGACATGAAAAATGTGTTTTAAGTATTCTGCTATTCATTTTTGCTATTCTGTGTATTCTGTTTAGAGTTATTGTTTGTATAGAGGATGAAAGATGGTGGATCTAACCTAGAATCAATAGGTTATGGTCTCTATCCTACACATCCTGTTGATGTGAGTCTTTTTAAAGCATGGTGCAATGTTTATACACTTTTTGTACCCTTAAAAACCATGGCTGCAATTTTTAGTTGTCACGGCTATGAGACTTTTCATTTTATTCTTCACAGTAACCTTATATTTGTCACAGCCGCAGATTTTGTGACTATTTTTGTCATGGCCACAACATTTGTTGCTACGATCGTGAGTTTTTTACATGTCTAGTAGCTTAAATATGATGTTTAAGTCTCTCCTATTTATCCTCTACAGCCTGTTCATAGCATATTAGGGACAAAAATATTGTTTCATGACCTTTAGACCTTTATTTGTTTGTTTTATCACTTATTCGCATGTTTTTGCTTTATCTCACTCAAACGATACGTGCGGTATATCTAGAAATAATAACCAAATTGCATAACCCTAGGAATCATAGTTAGGATTTTGTTTCTTTGTTTGCTTTTGTTTAAACTCCTTTTAACCTCCCGTTTTGTATATGTTATCTTTAAAAGATTTACAATAAGAACAAATATTGACAAAGTAGAGACCAACCTCACGGTTGGACGAAAATGGTGCCTAATACCTTTCTTTTTTCATACCATAGTCCGAGAACACTCTTTTTCTCTAATTATATTTTTTAAAAGACCTGTTATAACGACCCAATTCGGACCATAGTTGTAACAACCCGATTGATAATGACTCGTGTAAAGACCCAGTTCAGACCCTAAGTATTAGTGAAGAATAGTCCATGAGGCCATAGAACACGAAAGATGTTTGAAATCTTAACTCGACTCGAAAATTCTAAGTTCGATCTAGACAATTCTGAAAAAGTCCAAAACTCAAGTAACAAAACCTTAACTCCCGGAGAACATCTAAACACTCTAAATTAAGTAATTATCATGAAATAATGAATTACAAATTAGAATTTCTCATAATTAGAGTAAAATGACTATTTTACCCCTAGTACAGTAAAAAATTTTAAAAATCTAAATTTTGACACATGGACACTCTAAATCAGATATTTAAGTATAATTAAGTAGTAAATGACAAAATAACATCAAAAATAACAAAAATACCCCTTAGTGGCCAGCCACCTTAAAAGTTGTGCCAAAAGTAGCTTTTTTACTTTTTTTTTAAGTTTAAAAAAATGAGAAAGGTATCAAATCAAACATTATGATGATTCAACACTTGTTGAACAAGTAATATACACAATAATACGATATTATAGGCTAACAAAAATAAATAAATTATTATTGAAATTTATACACACTAAAATAAGTTAAAAAGTCATATATTGTCAAACTAGATTAAATTGACTTCAAAGCCTACATCTATTTAACCAATTGCTATAAAAATTATAATAATTCATGGGAATACTAAATTTATCATAATCATACTAAAAAAATAAGTTTCAGTAGAAAAAGATACCAAAAGATACATCAAATAAACTTTTAAAGTATTTTCTTGCATAAAAGGGCATGAATGCCAAGATAAAACCCCAAAATTGATTCGAGATCAGATTTTTGTCCCCCAAACTGACCCCTAGTCAAAATCCCACCACCAAATCTGATGTATATCTCTTAAGGTATGAATACATTTACTTGATGCACCGTAAGTCTGAATGCTTTGAGAAATTCAAAGAATTCAAGGTAGAGGAGGAGAAGCGTCTGGGTAAAAGTATCAAATCACTACGATTCGACTGTGGTAAAAAATACCTCTTTGGAGAATTTAAGGACTACTTGTCATCAGAGAAATTACATCCCAGTTGACTGCTCCTGACACTCCACAATAGAATGGTGTAGCAAAAAGAAGGAATATGACTCTTATAGAAATGGTAAGATCCATGATGAGTTATTCAAGTTTACCCAATTCATTTTGAGAACTCGCTTTAGAAACAACAACTTACATTCTGAACTTGATACCTTCTAAGTCAGTACCTTCTACTCCTACAGAATTGTGAACCGAGCGTAAGCTTAGTCTGAAACACATTCAAATTTGGAGGTGTCCAGCATATGTGCTAAAAGAAAACACAGTTAAGTTAGAACCGAGAACGAAAGTATGTTTCTTTGTGAGGTATCCTAAGGGAACGAATGGTGGCCTATTTTATAACCCTAAGGATCAGAAGGACATTGTTAGCACCAATACCCGATTCTTGGAAGAAGATTATATTATGGATCACAGGCCCAATAGAAAAATTGTACTGGAAGAACAATGAAGAAATACCAGTAGAATGGAAGAAGAACCACAAGTCACTAATATTCTATTACCTCGTCGTAGTGAGAGAATTATCGGGACAGATGCAAATCAAGAATAGGGTGCTAATGCATAGAGATCAGATTCTACACAACCTGTTACTACTAGTACACAGACACAGGTAGTGCCTCGTCGTAATGGAAGGGTTGTTCATCAACCTTATCAGTATATGTTCTTGGGAGAGTCGTATGACAAGATCCAAACAGAACAAGATACTGAGCCCTGTAACTACAATGAAGCACTACAAGACAAATATGTAGATCTTTGGCAAAAGGCTATGAATTCAGAGATAGAATCTATGTATTCCAATCTATGTATTCCATTGGATGCAAGTAGATGTACAAAAGGAAGACATGAGCAGATAGAAAGGTTGAAACCTTCAAAGATAGGCTTGTTGCTAAAGGGTTCACTCAGAAAAATGGGATCGACTATGAGGAAACCTTTTCATCGGTAGCCATGCTTAAGTTTATTTGGATTGTCTTATCCATTGCCGCACATTTCGATTACAAAATTTGACAAATGGATGTCAAGATAGCTTTTCTTAATGAAAGTCTTGACAAGTGTATCTATATGATACAACCAGACAGATTCATTGCAAATGGCCAGCACATGTTGTACAAGCTTAAGAGATCCATTTATAGACTTAAGCAGGCATCACGGTCTTGGAATACTCGGTTTGACCAAGCTATAAAGCCTTATGATTTTGATCAAAGTCCGGATAACACCTGTGTGTACAAAAATCGTGACGAAAGCGTGGTGATCTTCCTAGTAATTTATATACACAATATCTTGCTCATCGAAAACGATGTGGTGCATTATCTACGGTTAAAGTATGATTATTTGGGCAATTCGATATAAAGGACTTGGGAGAAATCAGTCATATCCTTGGGATCATGCTTATGCGATATCAGAAACAAATGATGTTGGGCTTATCACAAACAAAGTATATTGATGATATCCTAGCTCGTTTTAGCATGCAGAATTCCAAAAAAAGATTTCTCCTTTTTCAAGCATAGAATCACTCTGGATTATATATTGGTTTACCTAAAAAGGACTAAGGATTATATATTGATTTCTAGGTAGACAATTTAGTACCTTTAGGGTACACAGACTCAAATTTTCAATATAATAGGAATTCATGTAAGTCCACCTCAGGATATGTGTTTACCTTAGAAGGTGGAGCTATAAGTTAGAGGAGTATTAAGCAATCCTACAATACTGATTCCACCATGGAGGCCGAGTATGTGGCAGCTTCTGAAGCAGCCAAAGTGGTCGTTTACCTCAGGAACTTCCTATTGGATCAAGATGTTGTACCTTCAGTTCAGTCGGCTATTACACTTTACTGTGACAATAGCGGAGCGATAGAAAACTTGAAGGAGCCAAGGGTCCATAAGAAAGATAAGTATATTGAGCGTAAGTATCACATGATACGAGAAATTGTACAGAGATGTGATATTACTGTGACTAAGATTGCATCAGGAGACAACCTTGCAAATCTTTTTACAAAGAGCTTACCAGCTAAGATTTTTGATAGTCATGTAGAAGGCATGGGAGTCAGTTGTATAGCAGCATAGTTTTGAGTATAAGTGGGATATTGTTATGATTAGTATACTGAAAATCATGTTTTCAGTATTTAATTTTATTTTTTTAATAAAATTAATTTTCTATTTTATGAGAATCTTTATGGGTAATGTATGTGTATCATTTCTTTGTTATACATGGATGTTCCATATTCTATATAGTATTTAATCTAGTGTGAAAAGTACGGCTTGCACACAGAAGATCAGATTTTAGGTTCTTGCATAATATAAATTTTATGTTCACAGTTTATATAGAAATAGGCATACCACAAGTACAACTATAGTATGGAGTTTTAGTAGACCTGCTTTAGATACGGAAAATAGATAATAGGGTCGTCTATTTTTCCGACTCTCTGTGTTAGTACACTTTATGTGTATTGAACGAAATATTTGGGGTAATTAATTTTATACTGACTATATAAATTAATTCACACTCTAAGATTATTATGAATAGTACTTATCTCCTTAATCTTGAAATAATTATTGATTTGAGTATATTTAATATTAATTATTTTGAATCATTACAGAGTGCGATCTTATATGGATATATATTCCCGGTGAGTTGGAAGGCAGTATTATTTATATGTTAAATATTAATTGTTGACGGAATTCACGTCTTGAAATATTGAAATTGACGATACCCCCTTAAAAAAGCTTATAAGTCTTAACTGGGCCAAACCCTATAGATGAATTTGATTATCCGGCGGTCAAATAAGTTAAGCGGAAAGGCTTAAGGAATATCAAGATGCTGATTAAATTAAATTGTCAATAATTAAATTTAATTTGCAGGTATCGAGAATCTTAACGTGGGGAAAAAATGGTAAGCATTTAATAACAAGAGCTCAATGCAAGACGGTCTTGAGATTAAGGGTCATTGTGCAATTATAGTTCTTTAGTGGTGTGAACTCTAATTCAGTATTTTATAAAGAATTGCAGAAATCGATGATGTCTTTCCATAATTACATAAACCACTGATAGATAACTGTGTTCCACTGGAAGTCTTACTCATAAGTACTCCCCAAGTCCCTGTTGTAGCCCTATATATATGCGGATAGGCTGAACCAGCTTTATAACATAACTTATCTTCTAAGACTAAAGCTATCTAGATTCTACCGGTACGAGTTCTCGGAGGATTATAGCCCACACTATATTCGGAAATCGCATAAGAAAATATAGTAGAAGATCTGACAAGAGTTTCAACTCGAATTCAAATCGTAGTTGAAGAATCGACTGACAAAATGTATTCTTCTAAATTAATTTTGGTTGCACGGATTTTATTTTGATCGTTCGACGTCAAGAGTTTTATCTAGAGCCCATTTCGACGTTTGCCCGTCCAGTTATTTTTTTACCAAAAATTATTTACAAAAACAAATATCTTGGCAGTTTTACCTCCAACACTCATGCCATCAAGTTTGAACTAAGTCTTGAGAATTATAACTTATGCTTCTGATGCTTGTACTTAGTGCTTTAATGGTTGTACCTTGTGATTTAAATACTTGTACTTTATGCTATGCTGGTTTGTACGCCTTGCCATGTTTAGTTTCATACCATACTATTGTTAAGTTGTACTTCAGGATATGAGTTGTTGTATCATAAGTATTACTACATTTCACTTGGGGCATCTTGTGGGTCATAACATGTATCTAGGGTCTGGTTATTTTGTACCTCGGTTATATAGTTGGGTATATGTCCCTTTGATTCCGTTGGGTAACTACGGAGAAAGCCTAATTCGACGGACCTAATCCCATTAGGGTGGTAACTACAGAGAGAGCCCAATTATGGCGGATCTAAACTCCATTGCCATCGTGTTTTGAAGGTTAATTTTGGATAGAGCCTAATTTGGCGGACCTAATCCCACTGAGGTGGTAACTACGGAGAGAGCCCAATTATGGCGATCATAAATCCCTCATCTTGGTACGTTGAATAATGTGAAGTGTCTCTTGAAATTCTTGATTGTTACTTAGACTTTAGGTTGACACTGGCGGACGCATCACGAATCTTAAGGTGTGACAAATTGCTTATTATATTACTGATCAATTGACTATTAAATTTTGTTGGCCTAGAGGATAGCACGGACCCCACGTCATTGCCATTAAGTAAAACAGCAGAGGCATGAAGCCTAGGCGAGTGTTTACTATTCGCAATGAGGGGCGATGATGGCTTTAGTGATCAATTACCCATAAAAGTCTACTCTGGTAATTCCCGGCGTTGAATTTCTGTTATGATCTAAGTGTATGTCGGGTTGGGCTTTCGCATTTCATACACGGCATCTCATACGCATATTTATTAACTTATCTATTATCCTGTTATAAATTTATTTGTCACATTGACTTTAAAATGTGCTCAAGTGTTATTTGGCATGCGTTGTGGTAAATTTTGTGCCTTGAGATTAGTTAGGAGGTTTAGAGTATTTTTCTACTAAGCGTTGGCTCATGGTATTCATGCCACAGGTAAGGAGCAGTGCTCGGAGGAAGTCGTCCTGGAGGAAGAAAATGAATTCAAAAAACAAGGTGAGTTCCAAGAGCACATGGACACCACTGATGCATTCTGAGGATTCGAGACCTCTATTTTTGTTCTTTTGTTCAGTTTCCCTACAACTCTTGTAATATTTGAAATTCTTGGTGAAACTGTAAACGTTATGTATTTTAAAACAGTTCAAACTCTTTTATGATGTAATATTTAAAATATGTAACTATGAATGAATGACTAGAATATTCTTTTATTTATATTTATGTATGTCCCGACGTGCCCGGAGTACAGGGTGTCACACGCGCAGCTTTTTTTATTTTTTTTATTTTTTCTCAAAAATCAAGTGGTGACTCCATTTTTCTAAAAATAGATGCCCAGTTATTTTGAATTTTCTTGTTTTGATAAGAAAATAACATTTTTCTAAAAAAACTATTGATATCCAGTGCATCCCGCGAGACCAAAAAGAAAAACACTCAGCAATGGGGTAATGCTGGTGTGATCAAGATTGCATCGGGATTTTGCAGATCTTTTTACAAAGAGTTTACTGGCTAAGATTTTTGAAAGTCATGTAGAGGGTATGAGAGTCAGATGTATGACAGCATGATTTTGGGTATAAGTAGGAGATTATTATGATTGTTTACTAAAAATCATAATTTTTTATTTTAGCATTTAACTTTATTTTTAATAAATTAATTTTTTTATGAGAATCTTAATGAGTAATGTATGCATTTCATTATTTATTTGATGTCGTGCATAGATATCTTTTATTCTACATAGTATTTAATCTGGTGTGTAAAGTTCGACTTGCACATGAAAGACCAGATTAAATGTTCTTGTAGAATATAAATTTTTAGTTCACAGTTTAGATAAAATTAGACAAACCATCGGTACGATGTAATACAGAGTTTTAGTAGACCTATTTGGCTACGGGGAACAGATAATAGCGTCGTCTATTATTCCAACTCGATGTGCTAATATATTTTATGTGTATTGAACAAGGCCACGTTTAGATAATTAATTTTATACTTATTATATAAATTAATTTACACCCTATGGTTATTATGAGTGCTTATACTCTTAATCTCGAAATAATTAATTATTTACGTATATTTGATATAAATTATTTTGATTCATTAAATGGTGTGATTTTTTTGGGTCTATAATCCCGGTGAGTTGGATAATGATATTGATTACATGGTGAATATTAATTATTGACAGAATTTACATTTCGAAAGATCAGGATTGATAATACCCCCTTAAGAAAACTTATCAATTTTGACCGAGGCAAACCCTGCAGGTGGATCTAATTTAATTGGTGGGTATGGAGAATCTTAACGTGGAGAGAATATATAAGTATTTAACAACAGGAGCTCGAATATTCGATTTTAAGAATATGATTTGGAGTGCAACTATAATTTTTTAGTGAAATGAATTATAATTAATGTTTTTATGAAATTACTTCTGGGTTGAGGTGAGTTTTCATAATTACATTGGGAGCTCAAGTCATATTTATTTTGTAGGTCCCTGTTGTAACCTATTTATATGCTGTTATAAAACCTAACGCTAGAATTCATATTATGCAGTCGGTGATTAAGTGGTTAGGGTATTCACGTTCTCTGAAAATCTTAAGCCTAATCAAGAAAGTTTTAAAGAACACAATAGATTAAAATCCACACTATGTTCATGTCTAGCATTCGGGAATACAACAGAAGTCTTGTATTAAAAATTTAACTAAAAGTCAAAAAACACGGCGGATCGTTGACCGAAAATTGTTGCAGCAACCGAAATTATCCAATCAAATTTCAAAAGGTATAATTCTAAAACTAACTTTGGGAGTAATACCGAGTTTTATTTTGATTGTTCGATATCAAAAGTTTTAACTTAGAGCCAGTTTCGGCATTTTCCCGTTCAGATATTTTTTGACTAAAATCTTAAACATAATCTTAGAATTTTAGCAGTTTATCCCAACCCAGTTACTTGTTTTTGGCCAGTTCTAAGGTCAAAAACCAACACAAAGCTGCTCCCATCATAGTACATTGAAAAAGATGGGCCAGCAAGTCCTTGCCTAAGCTTATTGGGCATAGAGTCCCCATATACATGTTGGAGGCAAACTACCAAGATCATTGATTTGTAAATAATTTTTTAAAAAATAAAAACTGGACGGGCAATCGCCGAAACAGGCTCTAGATAAAAAAAAATTTGATACCGAACGATCAAAATAAAATCTGAGCCACCACAGTTAGTTCAAATGATTACCTTTTGGTCGATTATTCAACTACGAACTTTGATTTCCCGAGTTGAAGCTTCGGTCAGACCTTCTACTATATTTTTGATACGATTTTCGAATAAAGTGTGGGCTGCAATCCTTTGAGAACTAGTACCGGCAGAACCTGGACAACCTTAGTCTTGACAGACAATTTATGAATTTGGTTCAGCCTATCCGCATATTTATAGTACTACTGTATGGACCTGTGGAGTAATTCTGACATAAACTTCTAATGTAACCCAGATACCCATCAAGCGGTTTTCGCAAATATGCAAACCTCTCAGCGATATTTGTAATTATGAAAATCGTACAGCGATTTCTGTAATTTTCGTAAAACACTAAATTACAGTTCATACCACTAAAGAATTGTAATTGCACTCTTAGCCATAATCTCAATACCAATTTGTATTGAGCTCTTGTTATTAAATGTTTAACTCATCTCCCCACGTTAAAATTTTTGATACCCGCAAATTAAATTTAATTACTGACAATTTAATTTAATCGGCATCTTTAAAATTTCTTAAACCCTTTCACTTAACTTATTTGATTGCCGGATAATTAAATCCACATGCAAGGTTTGGCCCAATCAAAACTTATAAGCTTTCTTAAGGGGGTATCGTCAATTCAGAACAATCGGGACGTAAATTTCGTCAATAATTAATATTCACTATATAATTAATATCGCTATCCAACTCACCAGGACTATAGACCCATAAAAAATTGCACCATATAATAAATCAAAATAATGAATATTAAATATACGCAAATAATAATTATTTCGGGATTAAAAGTATAAGTACTCATAATAACCTTGGGTGTGAATTAATTTATATAGTCAGTATAAAATTAATTATCCGAGTGAGTCAGAATAATAAACGACGCTATTATCTATTCTTTATAACCAAGACAGGTCTACTAAAATTTTGTACTATAGTCCTACCGATGGTTTGTTCATCTTCATCTAAATTGTGAACAAAAACTTATATTATACGAAAACCTATAATATGGTCTTTTGTGTGCAAGTCGTATTCTACACATCAGATTAAATATCATACAGAATAAAGGACAGCCATATATAACATTAAAAAAATGATATTACATGCATTGCTCATTAAGATTCTCATAAAATAAAAAAATAATTTTATTAAAATAAAATTAAATACTTAAACTAAAATAAAATTCATAGTTTTTAGTATACAACCCTGACAATCTCCTACTTATACTCAAAACTATGCTGCAATACATCTGACTCCTATGCTCTCTATATGACTATTAAAAGTCTTAACTGGTAAGCTCTTTGTAAAAAGATCTGTAATGTTGTCTCCTGATGCAATCTTGGTCACAGTAACATCACCTCTCTATATAATTTCTTGTATTATATGATAATTACGCTCAATGTGCTTTACTTTCTAATGGAATCTTGGCTCCTTCGAGTTTTTAACCGCTCCACTATTGTCACAATAAAGTGTAATAGCCTACTGAACTGAAAGCATCACATCTAGATCCAACAAGAAGTTCATGAGCCAAACGACCTCCTTAGCTGCTTCATAAGCACCATGTACTCGGCCTCCATGGTGAAATCAGCAATGCAGGACTGCTTGATACTCCTCCAACTTATAGCTCCACCTCCTAAGGTAAACACATATTATGAGGTAGACTTACGGGATTCTTTATCTGATTAGAAATCCGAGTTTGTGTACTCTAAAGGTACTAGACTGTCTGCCGGGTAAACCAACATATAATCCTTAGTTCTTTTTAGGTACTTTATTATATTCTTTATCGTAAATCAATACTCCTACCCTAAGTTAAACTAATTTCTTCTAACCATGCCAATGGCAAAGCAGAGGTTGGGTCTTATACAAAGCATAGCATACATTAAGCTTCCTACCACCGAAGCATAAGGAATCGTCTTAATTTTTTCTATCTCATCAGGTGTCTTAGGACACTAATCATTGGATAGGGTGATTCTATGCCTGAAAGTGAGAAACCCTTTTTTGGAATCCTGTATACTAAAACGAGTAAGGATATCATTGATATACTTTTCTTATGATAAGCCTAACATCCTTTGTTTTCGATCTCGCAAACGCTTAATCCCAAGAATGTGACTGACTTCTCCAAAGTACTTCACATCGAACTGCCCAGATAATCATACTTTTATCGAAAATAACACCCCCACACCGTTTTTGATAAGCAAGATATCATCTACATAAAGTACTAAAAAGACTTTCATGCTTCCGTCACACTTCTTGTACACATAGGACTCATCTGGACTCTGCCATAAGACTTTATTGTTGGAACGCGGAAGAAAAATTAAGAACCGGCGGTGTGACCGTAAAAACTGGCGCATGCATTTTTCATGAAAAATCATAACAATGAACAGATATATTAAGATTAAATATACCTTCAAGAAATTTGTACAAGTTTTTTTGATGCAGAACAATGATCCGAGAAGACCCAATGATCTTCTCACGTATATCCCGACGCACACGACGATCCCGGCGA
>JAOTRH010182891.1:0-11933 GCA_034768845.1 Heliamphora exappendiculata | reverse complement strand
CAATTGTCAGTAATACCTTTTTCTTCCATAATACATATGTTTGCGGTCCAGTCAACTTTGAATCCACCAATCGTGTGGATGACGAAAACACATGTGATTCCTCCTTGTCTATCAGGTCTCACTGGAGAATCCTCAACGCTTGTGGAACTGTCCTTTGACATCACAATAACTCAAATGACAAAAACCTCAAGGAATCACGAGAAAACAAACCAACAATTAAAAGGACGCACTCACACCTTCAATCAGTCATATATGGACCGCGAATCACACCATTAAATCATCTCTATAAAATAAGAACGACTGCAGTAGCCCTTGGACCCTCAAACCAGCAGTCGGTGAAAGACCCTCAAATGGCGAATCAAACAGTCGCCGGAACAGTTTCCGATCGCCGAAAAAGTCGCTGGAAAACCAACAGAAGATGCTATCGGTGCTGAGTAAGGACAATTGACGCTGGAAAGTGAGAGAACTGAGGTCGTCGGTGCTTGAAATAGGGAGAACAATGGTCGTTGGCGCCGGAAATAGAGAGAGCAGAAGTCGCCGGCGCTGGAAGAAGGGAGAAACAGGGTTGTCGGTGCTGGAGAGAGGTCGTCAGTGGTCAATGAAGGGCGAAAGTGGTCCGCAGTGGTGTTTCGTTGGTCGTCGGCCTGGTTTAGTGGTTGATGTTGGTTGGTGGCTTGGTTCAGTAGTCGGAGAGTACAGTGGCTGGGGTTTCGGCACTGGTTTAGGGTTTGTGGCTGTGGCTGTGGATGGCGTGGCTGGCTGTGGCTGGTTGTGGCTGGTGGATGGAGGAAGGAAGCTAGGGTTAGGGTTTCATGGTTGGTGACTGATGGCTGATGGTTGTGGCTGGAGAAGGGAGGCTAGGGTTAGGGTTTCGTGAAGGCTAGGGTTTTACCTTAGCTCTGAGACCATGCTAAGAATAATGGAAAGCCGTACCCTAATGGGTAGGCGAACTCTTATTTATAATCAACTTAGTGAACATTATTACAATCATACACCCACACACACCGGAACATAATAATAATAAGAGGTAACCGGAATAATGTTGTTTTGATCATTTGGCTTCCACGTTTGAATTATTGACCTTTGATAGTTTTTTATCCATTTTGGCCAATTTTTTCACCATCTTGCTTCTTTATATGTTAACACTGAAACACTACTAAAACATATTAGTAAACACATAATCGAGACTTAACGAATCATACTTTGCAGGATTTGATAAGTTCTTTTACGTACCGATCAACGACTATCACTACTAGAAGAAAATGAACTACGGTGATGCTTTCCCAACTAACAAGTTTCACAATCAAAACTAGATACATGACTCAAACTAGGAATAACCAACTTAGGCTTAGCCACAGATGGGTGGCCTAAACATAAATGCCACTGAAGAGAAGAAATTGTAGCACTCAAAACAGATGAAGTAGTGGAAGGCAAAACAACATCAAGATAATAGAGGCCATCCTTCTTATGCCCCGAACCAATTATCTTCTTGGTCTGAAGGTCCTGAAAAACACAAGAAGTAGGAGAAAACGTTATTGAACAATGTAAAGCTTTAGTTAACTGGCTAACATAGACTAAATTAAAGGGAAAATGAGGGGTATAAAGACTAGAAGGCAAATAGAAGGATAGAGATGGATGTAGAACACCCGTCCCTTGTACAGGTCGAGATGAACCATTAGCTAGAACATTTTGATGCTCGATAGGAGTTTAATGAGAAAAAAACGATGGATTATCAGGCATGTAAGAGCTAGCGCCAAAATCAAGGACCCATGAAGGAGGTGTAACAGCCATACATGCAATATTACCTGAATTAGCTAGAGTAGCCCTGGAAGATGAAGGTAAAGCAGACCGCAATGTCTGAACAATCTCGCTAAGCTGAGTAGTGAGAGCACCATAAGAATCAGAAGCGGGAGGCAGCTGATGGGAAGAGGTAGGAGAGAGCTGAGATTGATGTGTGTGATCAGTAATTTGATTGGCATAATTAGGTTTACCATACTTAGCCTAACAATTCGGTTCAGTGTGATTAGTACCACCACAATGATTCCATTTTTTTATCACTACGACCACCACCTCGAGAACTGTCACTAAAATTATGGCCACCACGATTACTGCGGCCGTTACCACGAAAAGAACCACGACTGCCGTTGGTGGAAACTAAGGCAGAAGATTCAGATGCAGACGAAAAAGCAGAAGGACTAGGTATACTAGCAGATTGGCCCAACGAGGAACATAACAACCTGGGGCAGTAGGCAAAGTCTCACTAGCCAGAATTTGGTCCTTAATCCCACGGAGATCAGAATCTAAACCAGAAAGTAAGGAGGCAATCATGAAGTCCTCCCATTAGCGCTTCTGTTGCTATAAATCAGTAGTGAAAGGACAATATTGCAATAACTGATCCTAAAGATTCTTGAGTTTATTGTAATATTCAGACAAAGGTTTTCCAGCTTGCTTGGTTGCAAAAATCTGCTCATATGGCTCATAAACACGGTATACATTGCTCTAGTTCGAGAAGAAATCAACAAGAAAGTCCCAGATTTGCTTAAAAGTATCACAGAACTCCACGGTAGTAGCAATATGAGACTCCAAAGTATGCCACAGCCAGCCCATAACAATAGAATCAGTCGTTTCCCAACTAGAAGGTATAGAATCCCCTTTGGGTGGAGGAGAATCGGTGATGGACTTCAGTCGTTGTTTGCCTTTAAGAAAAATCTTAAAGGCATGTGTCCAAACTAAGTAACTAACACCATCAAGGCGTTTAGAAGTGACATCGCGGCAAGTCGTCATCTTTAAGATCATTAATTGTTGTCCCAGCCATAGAAACTCAACAAACAAGTGTAATCAACCTAGAAATCAATCTGTGAGAGTCGAACAGCTAGAAATCAACTAAAAACACACTGTTAATTGACCAACCAGTTATGAACAGCATAGACCTTGGCAAAACAGAAATAAACGAGCAGAGATCGAGCAAACCACGGGGCGCCGACGTTCAAAACTGACAAAAGACGCCTAGAAACCCTCCATAATCACTAAACGATCATAGATCTTGCAAGAATCATGAGTGTCGACACCTATAGAGTGGAATTTGACCATCAAAACCCACAAAAAAGCATGAAACAACAAAGATTGATGACTGCGAAGTCGAAACAGTTGGTGCTAAGTCTCATGACAGCCAAAAAATTGACTAAAAACCTTCCATGTGCTCCAAACACGCACAGATCTGATATGAGGAGAGGATCTCGGCACCTGTAGAATGTAAATCAACCACAAAGAATCAAGAACAAAGTCGTAAGGACAGATTGAATCCCTAGGATTCCAAAAACTTCAAAAAATCGTGGAACATGCCAATCTTTTTCAAAAAATCAAGGAAAAATCACCGCAAGAATCAGTAGATCAAGTCGATCAGAACCAGAGGGGGTCCGTTTGTCGCTGTCCGTACCGCATGTTGGCGTCATCGTACGGAATGTGACGTCAACGCGTCGTTTTCTTCGCGCGGCAAGGGTTGAAGCTTTACAACACTTCTAGGGTTAGATCGGATGCTCTAATACCAAGTTGAATAGTAGAATATAAATTTAGGGTTTGAAGAAGGAAAAAGAAGAGATAAGAAGAAATAAAGGAGATAAGAAGAAAGAGTTCTGAGGTTCTATTAGCTTCTTTCACCCACACTTTGTTATATATAATATTAAGTCAAAGATAAGCACAAGAATACAATTAAGGAAATAAAGAAAAAATAGAAACGCTCTTAAGAAGCTCAAAACTGAACTGAACCAAACCAAATTATGTACACCCGTACATGAAGTGACCTGACACCTTATGTCATTGATAAGGGAATTAGATGAATATGACTTTTAGACACGTACCCACATTCCACGCTTATACCGAAATTTGTGCTACATAAATAGAATCTCCATTTTATTATCAATGTTTGTGAGCAAGTCACATCAATTAATCTTTCTTTTAAAATGAAAATTGTTTAAGAGAGACTTAGCCTGTGTTTGGGCTAGCTTATTTTTGTGACTTTTTGGCTTAAAAAAAAAAAAAAAAGCCAACTGGTTTGGCTTATTAGACTTTTTTTCACTTTTTCTACATGATTTGACATCTACTTTTTTACAAAAAAGCCAAAAAGCCTAAAAATCACTAAAAAAAAGTTAGTCCAAACACAGGCTTAAACTCATAATGGTGTAATCTTATGGATCATTGATTTTGGGTTTTAATGACGTGCTAGGTCGTTTATTAATTGAAATGGAGATCTCTCTTCTATTTATTTTCATTGGTAAATTACTCCTACGGAGGTCTAAAACTTTATACGTTTTGGCTATTTGTTGATATTGAGAAAATGGGGAACAAAATGTTGGAATTTCCCTTAAGGCCTTGTTTTCCTCTTCTTCTTTTTTTCAAATTATTTTTGGAAGGACTAGATATGGTGGGATTATAAAGAATAATTTAAACGATTGGATAAAGTGTGGAGATAAAGGATTGGATATGCGTGATTATGGTAATGATTGTGATGGAAGAGTAGAGGATAAATTGATTAGGTAAATATCGAGTTGAGATGCAAAGTTTGAAGAATTAAGGTCAAAGACAAGAAGAGGCAAAAAGAAGAGTTATGAAATAAGTTTAGGGTACGCTAATTTGTCCCTTTCACTTCCAAGTATTTATATTAAAGTAATAAAAGTCTAAATTACAAAAAGGCCTCCAGACATAAACTAGAGAAGTAAATAAGAAAAAGAACTACTCTAACACTCCCCCTCAAGCTAGAGTATAGAGATCAAATATGTCCAGCTTGAAGGATAACTATGGAAGGAGGAACGAGGTAGAGGTTTCTTGAGAATATCGCCCAACTAGTCTTCCGAGCAAAAACATAGAGTGCCAATTTGCTTTCGTAATAACAAATCATGAATGAAGTAACAATCAACCTTACTCGTGAAAAACTAGATTATTAGCAATGAAAGTAGATGCTTGATTGTCACAAAACATCTCCATTAGAGAAAGAAACACGAATGCCGAAGTCCAGAAGAAGAGAGCGAACCCTAATAGTTCAGATGCAGTACTGGCTATAGCACAATACTCAGTTTCACTAGAATGGGCAACAACCTGTTTTTTATTACGCCAAGTAACAAAATTTCCTCTAACAAAGGTAAGCGGTAAATCGTTGATCAAAGCGACTGTCAGCCTAAGCTACATCACTAAAGCCAACCACAGACAAAGTGTGAGAAGGCTGATGGAGCAAACCACGACCGGATCCACCTTTCAAATATTGCACAATCTGGTAAAAGGCATCAAAGTGAGGTTGGCGAAGAGCATGCATAATTGACTAACCACACCAACAATATAGGTAATGTCAGGTCTAGTAATAGTAAAATAAATTAATTTGCCAACAAGGTGGCGGCAATGACCAATATTAGAAAAGAGATCGCCAAAATCAATGTCAAGCTTAACCATGGAGTCCATTGGAGTATCAGCAGGTCGAGCACCAAGAAGGTCAGTCTCAGATTGATCAAGAACATATTTTTTCAAAGAGAGAAAAATGCCCTGAGAAGAGCGAGCAATCTCAATGCTAAAAAAATAGTGAAGGACAACCAAGTCCTTAGTGTGAAAGGCTTGACCTAATACAAGCTTTAACTCAACAATACCAATAGAGTCATCATTAGAGATAATGATATCATCAACGTTGACAATCAATATAATGGTGCCATGAGGGGGAGTGACAAAAAAAAACAGAATAATCCACATAGGAACGTTGAAAACCATAAACAAGCACAATAAAACAAAAACGATCAAATCAAGCACACAGAGACTACTTAAGACCATATAGAGTCTTGCGACGTATAAGATTCTCATTACTAGAGACAATAAAACAAGGTGATTAATCCATATATACCTCCTTCTAAAGATCACCATGAAGAAAAAAGAATTCTTGATATCAAGTTGATGCAATGACCAAGAATAACTAATCACCAAAGCTAGAAGAATCCGAACAAAATTTAGACGAGCTATGGGAGTAAAAGTTTCCAAATAGTCAACACCATAAGTTTGAGTGGACCATTTAGCCATTAAGTGTGCCTTAAGACGCTCAACTGAACCATCTAGAAGATATTTTTGACAGCGTACACCCAGCGATAACCCATTGTCTACTTGTCAGGAGGGAAAGAAGTAAGCTCCCAAGTCTGATTGTGATGAATAGCACTCATTTCCTCATTCATAGTGTTTTTCCATCTAGACATAGACATAGTTTGCTTATAAGAAGAATGAATGAAAATAGTAGACAAAGCACAAATAAAGGAATGAAGACAAGGAGAGACACGATTCTAGGAAACATACTAAGCAATGGGATGTTGAGTACACATACGTTTAACTCGCCGCAAATGAATGGGTAGATCAGCAGCTGAATGAAGGACCGTAGACAAGGAAGATAATGTGGTTAGGCCATAAGGCACAGTAGGCTAATTCTGAGATCGATGATATACTTGTAGAGGATGAGATTGTACCTGCACAGGAGGAGTGATTGCCAAAGGAAGCGTAGGAGTGGCAAACTCCCCCCACAACAACAGATAAGGTCGGAGGGCAAGTCGTGACTAGCTAAAATAAAAAAGGAAGTCGACTCAAGAACGTGATGCCAGCACTAACAATATATCGACAAGACTCAAGATGATAGCAACGATATCATGAGTGAAAGAGTACCTAAAAAAACACATTTTGCAAACCTAAGGAGAACTTATCAAGACCGGGATCAAGAAAATGAACAAAGGTAACACAACCAAAAACCCGAGGAATGAGAGAAAACGACGAGGAACCAGGGTATAATAAGGAATATGTTGACTTATTATCTAGCATTACAGAGAGTATACAATTAATGAGATGACAGGCAGTTAGAACAGCATCACCCTAAAAATGTTTGGGTACCTGCATTGCATTTGGAATAACAAAGTACATGTAACATTTAACAGGTGGCGATGAACGCTCAACGACACCATTCTGCTGAGATGTGTGGGCACAACTAGTTTGATGAATAATACCGTGATCTGCAAAATGAGTTAACAATATCACATAGATTCTAAAGCATTATGAGATCGAAGGATTTTGATGCATTTGGAAAATTGTGTTAAGATCTCGTTATAGAACTTGGTAAGAATAAAAGGCAATTCAAATCGGTTTTTCATTAAAAGTAACCAAGTCATACGAGAGTAATCATCAACAAAGATAACAAAATAGAAATATCCATTATTACTAGGAGTTTGAGGACCCTGAAATCAATATGAATTACATCAAATGGCGCAGACTTAACGACTGTGACTACTAGAACGAAAAGAGTTACGATGATGTTTGCATAACTGACAAGTTTCACACTATAAAAACTAGACAAAGAACTCAACGTAGGAACAGCTAGCTTCAGTTTGGTCAAAGATGGGTGATCCAACCAAAAATGCCACTGAAGAGGAAAAACACAAGCGCTCAAAGCAGAGGATGTGTGGGGAGACCCTTGATCAACATTCAGAAAGTAGAGACCATTCTTCTCATGCTCCAAACCAATCATCTTTTTGGTTTGCAGATCCTGAAAAACACAAGAAGGAAAAAAAGGTTATAGAGCAATTTTAAACTTTAGTCAATTGACTAACAGGAAGTAAATTGAAGGAAAAATCTAGAACATGAAGACTAGAGGGTAATGCAAGGAATTGATTGGGACAAAGAACCGCTTTTCCATTGACAGGGCGAGAGTAACTGTCAACTAAAATAAAATATTATGTTGAATATGGTTAAAATCAGAGAAAAAAGTGGGAGTACCAATATGTGAGAATTAGTTTCGGAATCTATAATCTAAGGAGACGAAAAAGAGGCACATACAGTAGTACCTGGATTAGGTAAAGTAGCAATAGAATTGGACGAAAGATAAGAAGTATGTAATGCCTGAACGAGATTGCTAAGTTGAGCGGTAAGTGAACCATGAGATTCAGAACTAGAGGCAGCCTGACCAGAAGGAGCTAAAGATGCTAGAGAGAAGAAGAATTAGTAACCTAATGAGTAGAAATAGGTTTCCCATAGTTTGCCAACAATAAAGTTCGGTATGATTAGTATCCCTCCAATAATCACACTTCTAGTTCAGCACCTGTTCAATCACCACTATGAGCATCACGTCCAACACGGGGGCTACTACAACCAACAGTGGAGACTAAAGATGAGCACTTCGAAGAAGAAGTTGGGCGAGCCCCAGTGGATGCGTGTCCCAATGAGGAGCGTAAAAGTCAAGAATATGCATTAGCTACAGTAGGCAAGGTTTCACTTACAAGAATTTGATCCTTGTACCCACATAACTCAGAATCCAAACCAGACAAGAAGGAAGCAATCCTAAAATCCTCCTAGTGTTGTTGTTGTGGAAGATCAGTAGTAAGGGGTTAAAATCGGAACTACAGCAGCTGGTCCCAAAGATTCTTAAGAGTACTAGAATACTTAGACAAGGGTTTTCTTGACTATTTTGTCGCGAAGATTTTCTCATAAATCTCAAACATGAGAAACATTACTATGATGTGAGAATGAGTCAGTAACGGAATCTTAAATCTTCTTAGAGTTGTCACAAAATTCAACAGTCGCAGCAACAGTAGGTTTTATGCTATGCCACAATCAGCTCATAATAATCGAATCTTCATATTTGATATTGGTTTTAGGCAAGGGGCATTAGTTATGTACTTTAATTTGCACTTCTTGTGCCAAAAAAAATAAGAAAAAGAAAAAATCAAAGCTTGTGCCCAAACTAATTTATTCAAATCATTTAATTTTGTGGATGTAATAGATTTGGGCATATCATCAATCCCTAAACAAGGAAGCTTTGCCTTCTACCATAATCCTTCAAAGAACCAACAACTGTTGTGAATCAAACAACCAAATGCAAACAACAATCAGACATGAAAACCTAGAACCAGATGTAAAAATTGCATGATGAATCAAATTAAACTTATGGATCAAAGACGAATGAGTAAACCTAAGCTAGAACACAGATCATGGAACAAACTGAAGCATACGCAAACTACTCATGTAGTTTTAAACTCGCAACAACCAAAGGTAGGGTTTTGAAGTCGCTGATTAGCAAAAAAATAGTATAAAATGCTACAATTAACAAAATCGAAGGGATTAATAGCCTTGGGACTCTATTTTGGTGCATATAAAATGGATCTAAAGCAAGAAAATCAACAGCGTTGACCAAAATTGCGGATTGAAACAAAAAAGTCCAATATTCTGAAAAACCTTCGAAAAATCTAGAAACCACATCAAACGGCCCTCAAAATTCTTGTAAAAATCACCATGATGATCAGCAAGGAGAAGTGATCAAGGCAGTGTACTCGACTTCCTTTGCTTGTATAGATGCTGACGTCAGCATAACATCAGCATGGCATCAGCATGACGTCAAGGTTGAAGTATTGATGTCAGCACCTCCTAATGATCCCAACGATCTCCGGTTTAGTTTTAGTACAAGATCGAATACTTTGATATCAAGTTGAGATGAAAAGTTTGGAGAATTAAGGTTAAAGAGTAGAAGAGGAAGAAGAAGAGTTGTGAAATAGATTTAGGGTACCTTAATCTGTCTCCTTCACCTCTAAGTGTTTATATTAAAGTAATAAAAGTCTACGTTATAAGAAGATCCCCCATATATAAACTAGAGAAATAAATAAGAAAAATTACTACTATAACATATCACATATGATAAAATTTTGTAACATGAAGTTATTTATGCTATGTTTAGTTAGAATATGATAAAAGAATTGAATAAGGAAATATAATTATTTTCAACTATTTGATGAAGTAGGAAATTAGTCTGAAAATCTCTAATTCCCCACAACACCACATTCTCTATGGTATTAGTTATTCCTTCCATTTAATCTTTACACTCATGACTTAGCCAATGGCCTATGTAGGAATTATTGTTGGCTAAATAAATGACTTCATAAACAACATATGGGCCCAAGTTGTCTCCCATCTTTGTCTCCCTCTCTTAGTCAATTAAACAAACGACATTCTAAAAAATATGTGGAACCCACACCTTATCCACCCCTTCTAATCTGACCTAATCCGGAAAACAAACGAGGCCTTAATACATTACATCACAATCAATATGTATCCTTCTATCATTTGGTTTTATCGTGGTACTAGGTAGGATGGTTCTTTTGCATATTTGGTTTCAGTAAGGAAAGCCCTTTTACCCACCACCTATACCTTTGTATCATTTGTGGACTGCCTAGGTTTAAGGAAATTTTGTCCATATAGGTTTTTCAGTTAAAAAAAATTACCTACTCAATACTCAAGCTATACTTACAAGTACTGTCAAAATATACGTGTGCCTCTATTTATGGCATTTTTCCGGCAAGTGGAAAGAGATCTTATGTAAATAGCAAATCATTGTCATGTCTTCTTGGTCTAAATTTATGTTACATGAATTCTTATAAATGAATGAAGTACTCATATTGAATACTCGACACTTGGGTAAGTGTGTAAGATATATCTCCAACATGTGTACTTGGGTATTCACGAGCAAGCATTTTAATCATTCGAGTTTACCATATAATTGTGTATAAAACTTCCGACCATGAAATGCTTTATGAGACCTTGGAAATACAATTTTACCCAAAGACTAGAAAAGCATATTTTGAATCAAGAATATTTTAATGTGTCCCAGGGTTCTTGGATATGGAGTTGAATGAATCTAACACTTAAATACGTATTCACTAACATGGATGAAATTATAATTACCTTTTCTTTGTTCTGTTAACTCCTTGGAAATTAATTATTTATTTTGTCATTAAGTTGAATTGGATCTCTTGATGTGTAACAGATGAGACAACGCCTGGTTCTAGAAGAGGGGGCTTCAATGGACATGACTGAAACTCCAAGTGGCAACTAATGGGAAAGATATATGCTTCGTGATTAAATGAGCTCTCAGCATAACTACGGAGCGGTGAGGTCAGCTGCATATGGAATAAGCTGAGGTTTGAACTGGAGTTATGCACCTAAAATCAATGCATTTGAACTTCATTACATGGGAGATATACTGATATACGACTTTAGGAGTTCTGCAGAAATATCATATTTAGCTTTTGTACATGATATAGCAAATTGGATCTAATGGTGAAACAGTATAGTGCAGTTTCAAATTGGATTCTTGTATAGGTATGGTTTCTCATGTTCTACATTTCCCCCGAATTTCTGTGAGGTTCAAGTTTTAGTTGTTGGTAAAATAGAGCACGTCTTCTTTTTCTAGATTATTCTTCTTCTTTCTTGATCTCGCCCTTTAAACTTGACCTTTGTGCTGGTTTCATCATTTGCTTTTTCATATAAATGTTTTTGGAAAGAAATAACCTAGTAGTTAGCTGCAAGCAGTCGAATGAGGGGAAGCTAGGGGGTTCTTCCTGCCAAGAGCAATGCATGCAGCTAATGCAAGTAGAAGACTTATGGCCATGTTTCATAGTAGATATAATGGTACGGAGTTTGACTGGATTAATACCATGGGTCCCACATATAGATTAGTAATGCCTAAGATATTATATAGGATTTAACCAGATTTGTAATACCATGAAGTATTTGTATTGTGTTTTATTAGGATAGAATATAACATAGGATTAAAATGGAAGTATAAATTTTGATTATTGGATGAGATGATGTGTATAATCGCATAGGGGAGGGAGAGAGAGAGAGAGAGAGAGAGAGGTATTGTTAATCCTCCCCAATTTACAAGTAGCCACTAGCAGCCTCATCAAATATGCAGTCATCCATTCTAGCGCAAGTTACTCGTATTGTGTTAGATTAGAGTAGGATATGGTATGAGATTAAAATTAAAATGAAAGCATAAATTTTAACCATTGGATGAAATGATGTGTATAATCCCTTGGAGAAAGAGGGATAGGATTGACAATACGACATGGCGTGTGTGTGTGTGTGTGTGTGTGTGAGAG
>JAOTRH010182850.1:0-11935 GCA_034768845.1 Heliamphora exappendiculata | reverse complement strand
ATTGGGGGGAAATCCTTGATTGGAAAAGGATGGCTGTTCTAGCATATTGAGGCTTGCATTTGAAGAGCCCTCTGACTCCTATTGTTTTTTGCATTGATAAAACTTAAGGACTACTCGACATTTCACCTGTTTTCTGAATGTGAAGAATTTTAATGAGTAATTTTTACTCAAGTCCCATTTGATGCTTCATTTTACTACTTAGTCCTAAAACAAGTTCAAATTTCTTAGAAGTCCCGTTTTGAATTAGATTTTCAATTGTACCATTCTATTCAATCCCCCATTCGCGCCTGTCTCATTTCAGTTCAAGTGCAATGATTTCGAGAAATCAGCAAGAAATCGAAGAAAACCCGATCAATCTCTTATTTTGATGCTTCGAATGGCACGAAAACATGATCGTGGAGATCTTAATCATCCGCAAACTGCGAAAAACCAGCGTAATATTAAAGAAAATGAATCCATGGCTACCGATTGGGTTCAGAATGTAGATTCGAAGAACAAGAATCTTCACACTCACCGAAAATCTCATAGGCGAAAATCTTCAGATTTCATTAAGTAAATTTCTTTGAATTTTTCATTGTAGAAAACGATACATAACAAATGTCGTGTGTATCGTTGTTGCAGAAAATGATACACTAAATATAATACGCTGTTTACTGAACACATTCTAATATGTAATCATTTTCTGTAGTTTTAACAAATTTTGTATCATTTCTGATACACTATTTGGTATGTATCATTTTCTGATGTTGTTAGTGTATCATTCTGTATTACTCAAAAACTAAATCATTTTCTAATGTAGCAGATAGTGTTCGCAAAAAAATGAGTCATTTTATGTGGTCTTCGAACATAAAGTATCATTTCCTCAAACAAGTACAACTTCAATGTTTTGAATAATGTATCATTTTCTGCATCAAATGTGTGTATTATATTTAGTGTATCATTTTCTGTAACAACGATGCACACGACATTTGTTATGCATCATTTTCTGCAACAAAAAATTCAAAGGAGTTTACTTACTGAAATCTGAAGAACCAAAGTTGTATACATAAAATCAACAGCGCGCCTCACGAAAAATGAAAGAATCAATGTTCAACGTGCAAAAATAATCAGAAACCGTCTGTATACCAGAAATCACCAGCCCGCCGCACGAAAAATGCAACAAAGTCTTCTTCACCGTGCAAAAAAACCCAAAAAATTGCTTGAAACGGTCTTCTTCCCCATGTGGCTCTTATTAATACGATTGTGTGCATATTCAGGAAATATTTTGAGGGTCCGAATTAATACAGATTAGTTTGTGTGATATTTAAAATTCTGGTCAAATCGTATCCAATATCTAAAAATAAGGAAATATAAATTTTCAAATATAAATATATGGGTACAATCATTCCATATATATCACGCTGCAATAACTAACAACTAGAGGTATGTAGGTCTTATATTTTTAGGAAAATTTAAAAGCGTAAATTTGAAATAAGTCCCGTTTTAAGAAGGTGGTTTTGGATAGGTCCTTATCAAAAATTATCTATTCCATAAAGTTCTTTTTTAAATTTTTCAATAAAAAATGGACCGTAATACCCTTTGTTAATTTTAATTGACATTATACCAAAAATGGGAAGATATTTGCAGATTATATACTTTTCAAATTGATGTTTCCGTGATACATGGAAACATTGTCCCGTCCATTTGTGCGTTCTGCTAAATCTGTGTATACCCGGTATAGTTTGCGTTCATAATTTACAATGATACCACCATTCATCGGTTTTGTGTTTATTTGCCTTTATAATGTGGTATCAATTGATTTGCTTCAAACATATTCAGTAATAGGTAAACGGGCGTTCTTGTGAGCACCATTTGCGTTCATGATTTCAGTCAATCGTTTCTATTCTGGCGTTCAGAATTTCAGTCCATCGTTTCTATTCTGGGTAAGTTGTTAAGCCATTTTTAAGCGTATTTTGCATTATCATCCAGTTTTTCATTCGTGTTCAATCGAAACCTTTTTCGTTATAAAAAATATGTTCCGGAAGATTTTGGTTGATTTTTGTTTTTTGCAATAATGTTCTAGTATATCCACTTGATGTCGTTTTGGTTGCTTTTTGTCATTTTTTTCATCTACCACTTGGTCCAATCGTACAAATGATACAGTGCCGATACAATAAATTTGCAGAAAATAATACAGAAAATACACTTGCAGAAAATGATACAATGATACACCTGATCGATAATGACTGCATAATTTTTTTTGCATAACATTAGCAAATGATACAAATGATACATATGATAGTAACATATTTAAAAATTGATACACACGAAATGATACACATGAGATTTACTTGTATTATTTTAAAGACACACAAGGATGTTGGACTTACTTGTATTATTTTTAAAATTTTACATGTCAAGATACATTGATTTTTAAGATTTCCTAAAATAATATACATTAAGATTTTATGAAAATAAAAAAACATAAAACAAATTATCATTTTTGCTTTGAAATGATATGTGGATTTCATGAAAATAGAGAGACACATGAGCTTTACTTGTATCATTTTTTAAAGATACACATGATTGTTGTATCATTCAATATGGTATCATTTTACTTGTAATATTTACTTGTATCTTTTTTTAAGACGCGTGAGATTTATTTGTATCATTTATCTAAGTATGTATCGGCTTTTTTTGTGCTTTTGTTGTGCATTTACTTGTAATATTTACTTGTATCATTTTACTTCTAGGTATGTGTCCATATATACACTTTGTATGTTTGCTAAAATATATAAATGATACACTTTGACCGTCATTAATGTATACAAATTAATGCAATTTTATTTCAATTGATAGCAAATAAATGAGTAAACGTGTTTCAAACATTTCTTATAGTGAACCTGGTAGATGTCACAAGTTTTTGACTAAAGATGTACAAAAAAAAAAACCAGGAAACGTGACTTGGACGTCCAGCAAAAACAAACTGCAGCAAGCCACAACATCAGCACCAGGACAGTGCAGCAAGCCAGCAGCACCAGGACATGCACCAGCAACAAACCGCATCAACACCCAGTGTCGTACATCAAGAAACAGCACCTAGCCTATGCCAACAGCACACCACAGCCTATACAATAGCAACACATATGCAACAGTAGTAAGCCACCTTACCAGGAAGACTAGCAACAAACCGCAACAACAAACAGGGCTGAGCATCAACACCACAGCCTATACACTATGTAGCAGCAACACCTAGCCCATACATAAGACCATGACAACTTCCACCAAAAAACCCCTACAACCATGTCTCACATAATCAACCATCAACCATCAATCATAATGCAGCAGCACTCTAGAAAATGCAGCAGCAATCCAAAACAAGGATCAAATTAAACCTGATACCCAGCACAAAATGACACAAAATTAGAACACCAACTTGTGAGAAAGATTTTCAGTCGTTAAAAAAATGATACATAAAAAGAACAAGGATCATTAACCTCACAAGAGATTTGAAAATGATACAAAAATGCTACACATGCATTGAAGAAATGTTTCGACCAAAAAAATCGAAATGAAACAATGGAACATAGCATAAAACTGAATCAAATGTCCTAACATATGATTACCTTTTTTCTATTGGATCATTATATTGTGTGTACGCTGTGAATATGCTGGTAATCAAGCAAAAGAAGCGCAACAATAAAAATAGCAAAACTACACAGAACAGCAACATAACAAGGCTCAACCAAAGCTAATACCAGCTTAACAGCAAAATCATAGCAGCAAAACCAACTTAGCAGCGAAACCCATTCATAATAGCAGCAAAAAGAAGGCTGAGCATCAAAACCACTTCGTAATTCATCATAGCAGCAAAACCAACTTAAAACCAATCATAGCAACAAAGTGCACCCAACATAGCAGCAAAAATAAGGCTGGACAGAACACCATTCATTTTTGTTTCACTTGTAAAGTCACTCATTCGAAATGGTACAGTGGAACGAAAGCTGAAACACAAATGATTGAATCAAATGAAACAAAAAAGAAAAAAAAATGAAACAAAAAAGAAAAAAAAATGAAACAAAAGAGAAACTAATGCTGCAACAAAAGTTTGTTTATCAAATCATACAAAAATGAAACAAAAAAATGCAAAACGAGGCAAATTGTCAAAAACATCTTTCAACATATAATGATACGAATGGAACAATTGCATGTTTCTTCAGAAAAATTATCCGAAATGATGCACAAAAATGAAGCAAGTGTGAAATACAAAAATTCTATAAAACATAAAAAAACAGGGCAATGCAGCAAAACAATTATATGAAGCAAAATGAAGCTAAATAGGGAAATGAAGCAAACGTGTGAATCAGAATGAAACGTAATGACGCAAAATTGGTTGATTTTGTGAAAAATGATACAACAATCATTTATAATGAAGCAAATCAAAATGAAACTATGGTAAATCCACAATCAAGCAAACTGACGATGAAGCAATGGCAAAACCAAAATCAAGCTAAATAATGCATACAGCAAATCAAAAACCAATGAAAATGTAGCAAAAAATTTACCAATAAGATACAGAATTCCGACGTCTAACAATGAACCAAAACCCTAAGTTATTTTCGCATCTTTGGAAAATGACAGCCTATGAATCAGTTTCAAATTACGGTTGCAAACTAGGGCTTCGAAATGGACAGTAAAAATGGCTCAATATGATACAAATCTATAATATTACCTTTGGAAACTTTGGAGAATGGCATGCTATTAGATTTTCGGTGAGTTTGAAGCTTTTTGTTCTTCGAATCTACATCACGAGCCAAATCGCAATCCATCGATGCATGCTTCTCAATATTCCGCGGCTTTTTCGCAGTCCGTGGATGGTGATTTTCTGATTTTTCGGATATGGTAGGTTTTGAATAGATTGTTTCTTGATTTTTCGGAGCCGTTGCTATGAAACTTGGACGGAAAACAAAGGCGCGAAGGAGAGATTCAATGGAAGGGTATAATCGGAATACTATTTTGAAATGGGACTTATAACAACGTTGAACTTGTTTTAGGACTTTTTAGTTAAATGAAGCATAAAATGGGACTTTAGTAAAAATTACCCAATTTAAAATAGGACATAATGGAACATGGAACTTTTGAACTGGCCTTATCTAAAAACAACATTCCAAAATGGGACTTACATATAATTTACGCAATTTTAATAGGTAAAACATGTTTTGGATACTTTATATTGCTGAGCAGGATCGGTTGTGTCCTTTGCTTGTTCTGTTGGCATGGCATACATGTGCACCATTGCCCATGTCCGTCAACTTATGCATGGAGATGAATTCATCGTCACGTGCATTGCATATTTAGAGCTGTCAAAACCTTCCAATTTATACTGATATACACTTTCTTTGTAATATTTTCAATTAGTGCCATGAAAGAATTGTGTGGACATATGCTTTCTTCACTTACAGTAATACGCATATATGCTAATGTATTCATTTTTGGATGTAAACACACGTGCACTGTGGAGTATAAGGCATCACACTTGGCTGGTTTTATAGTCATGGATATGGTGTATCTGGTCTCTTTCTTTGGACTTGTTCTTTTGGGGTTCAAACATTACGGTTAGAACAAATTGCAGTGGCTATGATATGTAGATAGCGACATTTGAATGATACCCATTTTATGAAGTTTTTGCAACTGTAAACAGTTTGTATGGCGTACACGTGTGGGGTTATTTCTGAACAAATT
Organism: Heliamphora exappendiculata; assembly: GCA_034768845.1. Taxonomy (NCBI): domain Eukaryota; kingdom Viridiplantae; phylum Streptophyta; class Magnoliopsida; order Ericales; family Sarraceniaceae; genus Heliamphora; species Heliamphora exappendiculata. Next base: position 6,214 of record JAOTRH010182850.1, on the reverse strand, counting down.
TTACTGTTCAACAGATTGATTAAGTGGACATCTTCTTACCCGTAATCATTTCTTTAATCTACTGGTAACAAACAGAAGTTTTTGGACATGCTTAAATGGCTCCACGAATTTATAGCTCGAAGGAGGTTTTGAATGCACTTTGTTGCTTATCAAGAAAATATAGAATGCACTTTGTTGTTTCTTTTGTGCTCATTCCACTTGATTAACACTGATCTTTTCTCTGCTTTTCCCATTACAGTATACAATATGTCTTGTCACAAATTGACTACAGCATTCAGTATGGAGAAGATGCAGATGTGAAGGCTAATGATTTTGATCCAGAGGATGATTAGGCCCTTCATATCCTTTGGCTGCTTTATGCGACATGAGGTGTAACCCACGGAGAATTTTTTAATTGTAACAGTTTGGATGTCACATTGGTACTTTAGTAGGATAAGCTGTTTGAAAACATTCGTTTGATAGGGCGACAAAACGCCTCTTCAATTTAGGAAACAGCTGGAAGCTTGAGAGGGTCACCTTTGGAAGCATTCACAGGTAGCCAAAGCATATCGTTTGCACAACCACTTTGGTACTTTGTTTATAGTTTTTTTAGGTTATGCATTTGAGAAGGAGGGGGTTGGCTTGTGCTTGAATTGAAGTATAGCCATTGATGGAGCGAAATGGCATAAAAGAATTCATCTAGCCGACCCTTGATAGAGACGAGATTTGGTTTGGTTTGGTTTGGCTTGGCTTGGTTGGGCTTAGATATTGCGTGTACTATTTGAAAATAATCTCATTTCTATTGAGTTGCCTCTACATTATATCTTGCAAATCCAAAATAATTCTAATAGGCGAAAAGAACTTGTTAACTATTTTGGCTAGTTATTGGCCCTGTTTGGGCAAATATTTCTTATTGGTTTATTAGTTTATTTTTGCTTATTTTAGCTTAAAATCTATAAAATTTGGCTTATTGGCTTATTTGTTTATTTTTACTTATTTTTGTCTTTTTTGAACTTTTTTAATATTTTGATTTTTTTTTTTTTTTTTTTCGACTCGTCTCATTGACAGTAGTCTAAAAAGTATAATAGTTTAATTAAATAATAAAAAAAATTTACTAAAAACGAAAAATCTTTGATAGCAAATAAGTTAGTAAGCCAATAAGCCAAATGCACCAATTTAAGGCTAATTATTATATTAAAGTTCCAACAAGCTATCTAATGGCTCTCTCTATTGTAGCTATTCTCATCTTGGCTAGCTAAATTTAGCTACTTTCCATGATTCTCCAAATTATATAGAGAACAATATATAGAACAATGTTGAAAGATAGAATAAACGGCTAAATCTGGATCTTGACAGGTGCATAGGGGAGTGGTGTTTGTATATTGGGATTCATATTCATCTCATAGCAAATTGGTCACACTTACTCCAACCCCAACCAGCCATTTTGAATGTTGCTTTGCAGGTGATAGTGCTCAACTCTTAACCTTATAACCAACTTTAGAGGTGCTCTGAACTTGTGAACTCTAAGAGGGCAGAAGTAGGTTTTTTCTTAGCCTTACATCCTGCAATTCAACGGCGAGTCATTTAGAGGACAAAGAGCTGCCGATGTTGTGTTGGATTAATGTTTTGTTGACTTTTTTTTTTTAATTAGTTAGTTCTCCAACTCGGGCGTCTGAATTTTTACCACTCGAACTAAACGAGCATACGGTTTTGGTAGCGATTCTCTCCCTCGTACCGTCCACAAGTACGAAATTATGAATTTCTTGTCACTTTCCCTTTTGGATGGCCAAACGCCTTGTGCTTTATAATTTTGCGGAGACTTTTAAGAGTGAGAGCTCTAATTTTGCGTTGAGCACATGAATAAAGACTAAAAATCCTATGTCACATTTAGTGGTGCAACATAAAATTCTTTAGTTTACCTGTGTTTTTGGGAAATCTTCAACTTTATATTATTCTTGATTTGTTTAAGTGGAAAAACATTTATATGGTAGAAATGGTTTTCCAAAAATGACACCTACGTAATGTTTGCATGGGTTTTGTTGCAATCTTAAATATGGTTGTGCTACAAATTGTGTAGTGGCGGTGGTGGCAGCATGCAGTCGTGATGGTATTGTGATAATTTTCGTTAACTTTTGCTCAAAAATTAAAAAATGTATATGTTTAAAATATTTTCTAAATAACGTTTCCGAAGCGCTACAAATTTCTATATCCCTATCCGTGACTAGAGATCAATAGAGCAATATTGTTTCTTTTAAGTTATAAGGCTAAAATATTAGAATTACTCAAAAATATTTGGTAAATATTAAAAAGAAAAAATGCTCATTTAATCTATAAATTACATTATTTTACAGAATATACAAGGTATCCTTCCATCTATGGGTACTATTTCCAAAATTAATAAACAAATTTTTGTTCGAGCGACAAAAAGAATTATTGATAAATATCTTCCGTAATAAAACAAATGAGGAAAAAAATAATAAAATAAATCAAAATTAAATTCACTTTATTGTAACTATCAAAGGATCATTTTATAATCTAACAAAAGATTTATAGTAAAATTAGTCACTCCATAATCTTAATAATAAAGATTTATAGCAAAATTTGTGTAACTTACCAACCTTGTAACAAGTTCTTAAAACCAAGTTCTTAACTTGGATTTATAGTAATTTGTTAATATCTACTCTTCAGTATCAAAGAACATCTTTTTTTTTTTAATAAAGATTTCAATAAAAGGTTATTTTGGAATATAAGCAATGATTCATTCTAATTGAGACATTGAAAACTTCAAATCTCCTAAATAAATCAACAGAAAAACTGATTAGGAGACCATTATTAAACCAACTTATCTCAAATTAGATGATCTAGATTAAGAGTACATAAATGGTAAAATTCATGCATCTACAATTCAAAATCAAGATTCCATCAAAGATTTATATGAAAAAAAATAAAAAAACCAATTAATTCATTACAAAAAACCAAAATGATCGTGAAGTGTATTCATTATCAAATCAAAAGGGCAATTTTTAAAAATACTATAAATATAATATTTTATCGTATAGATCTATTAATTACGAAAAATAAGAGGAACCCATGTATTTATGGATCACCATTCCAAGTAAATAAGAATCAGGCTCTTGTAATTTAGATAACAAGCAATCAAAGCTTGACTACAACTATCTTCAAAAAGAGCATTTCCCAACAAACAAAATGCATGATACCACATTTTTGTAAAATCAAAACAATCCCTCCAAGCTTCTACATAACAATTAAAAAGCATCTGTAATGCTATTATCTACCACTCAAATCCCTTTCTGCTCAGAATAATCCAAAGAAACAAAGCAAAAATGAGGTTCCTGACATAAATCCTGAAACTTTGAGAAAGGTACAAGAACCATGCACAAGAAGCAATAAATTTCTACCGGTGCTTTCATTCATCGTCGTCATCCTCATCCTCGTCGTTACCAGCAGCAGCAGAGTTGAGAGCATTTAACCTCTCTATTAAACTGGCCTTCCTTTCCTCATAAGTTAGCTTCTTAAGGTTATACCTGCCACCAAAATAAAAACCGAGATTATGATACAATAAAAATCAAGTTCTGATAAGTCTTTTACCATCAGATATTCTCCATGATTCTTTTTTCTACTCCACCGAAATTGGAAGTTATGTCCAAATTCGAACTTAGACAATCAGGCAACAAGCACAGTTATTAAATAAACACAAAACATTATACTTTTATAGCTTTAAACATGATAATAAAAAATCCAGCCAAATCAAGTTCGGTTAGACACCCCAACTGAATGAATTGGGTTTATGAGACTTTAAAAATTCTCCTTTTATTTCATAAGAAAATTTCCAACACTTTTGAGCTAGAGGTTGAAATGTGCAAATACACAAAAAGATGTTTCTCTTTAGAAGCATAAGCTCGGGAGTCTAGTACCATCGCACCAGCATAGTTCTATTCAAAAGCACCGTGAATGTGATCAAAATCTCACATAAATAGGAAAAGAGAGATGTGAGGCCGATAAGTGAGGCAAATTTGAATTGGAGGAAGAAAATAACTGCTTTTGTACATATACTCCACATCAAAAAAACAATATTGCCAGTTATTTGAGCTTTAACTTACTCATCATAAGTTAAAGTCGATAGGTATTTAGCACGCACAATCCAAGTATTAGATAAACCTCATCTTATTTCAGGATTAAAAAAACCAATTTCAGATTTTTCAGCCTACCTATTAACTAAGCAAGAATCCATTAGAATTGTGCATTACCTCTTGTGCTCCTTCGGAGGCTCCTTCTGGGATTTCTTTGGGCTGGGGTCAGCACGTATTGCTGCGTGAACTTTTTTGTACATCTCTTCTATGCCATCTGCTTCAATACCTCTCTTTATGAATTCGCTAAAGTGAGATTGGTACTTCTCCGGCTCATCTTCTATCAGAGTCTGCTCAATCCAAGAAGATAATAAATTTTAGAGAGAGAGAGAGAGAGGGAGAGAGAGAGAGAGAGAGAGAGAGATCAATACTATGTTCAGCAAACACCAAAAAAAATTTAAAGAATAAGGCCTCACATTCATGTATGCAGCAATATGGCCTCCATAGATGTATTTGCGGTGGACATCAGCATCAAGTTGCTTATTATCCTTACTGAACCCAGCAAACCTCTTGTCACTGTGAGGAATATCAAGCCCACCGTCTAAGGCTCCCTGAGTTGACATGTTTATGTACACCACATGGAATTAAAGGAAAATTTAGAAAATCCTTCAACTCCAACAAGAGGCAAAACACAAATTAAAAAGTAAAAGAAAGCCGTTAAGAAAATAGTTCAATCAAGATGTTCCCTAAAATTCTTCACATTTTGCATTTAGCTTTACAAGAAGGGGACCATGATACCTTGAGAGCACCAAAAACACGATTTCCAGTCGTCGTTCGTACAAGACCAACATCTAGGAGGGCACGGAAGGGCCTTCTGCTCTCTGCTGGTTCGACAGAGAAATCCTCCCCAGTTGCCTGTAAGGATAACAATTGAAGCTTGTATTGATCCACCTTAATATGGTTGAAATTGAAAAATAGATCACTAGGTTATATATGCGCCAGTTACCTCAACATTTCCCTCGTACTCTTCATCCATCTCAAGCATCTTCAAAACACGACGGGCCAACAGAAGTCCAGTGCAGTAAGCTAGGCTCATGGTAGAACCAGTTAGAATACAACCATAAACATGATAGAAAGAAATTCAAATTGTTCAAAGAGGCTTGAACAGATACCTGCAGCATAATTTGTAAGGCCAACCTCAAGGCCAAAATGGGGCAGTTCATGGGCATAGGCAGCTGCAAGAACCAAATCACCAGCAATGCTAGCAGATATAATTTGTGCAATTATATCCTTGTTAGTCTAATGCACTGTTAAGGTAATCATAATCATAAGATGGAAGCAGATTAGTATGTTCCCTAGAAAAAGAAAAAGACAGAGCTCAAATACTACTAGGTTTCTCAGCCAAACAAATAGCTTTTTACAGACTCCTGATGTGTGTCAGAACATCGACACCTGCTGAGGTTCCTTTGCTAGAACCACACCATCCAATAAACATACGCATACAGAATATATAACCTCAAGATTAGTTAATTGCATATGTGTGTGTGTGTTTGTTTGTATGTGTTTGTTTGTTAGTTAATAAACATACACGTACAGAGACGAAAATCTAAATCCAATTTCATTCCAAACAAGACATAATCCTTACATCAGTAATAGCCAAATAGGTTAACAATAGTAAAGCTTAAGGTGTCTGCTAATTTCTAAATGGGGAAGTAGAATGTTCTGATGATACTTGGCTTTATTCAGGCTGGAAGTTGTGATTAAATCAAAGAACAACTACACGAAACGACTCATAAGACAACAATCAAATCTACTTTTACCTCCAATCAACAAAGTTCAACATGCTTCATATTATCAAAAAAAAAAGGAGAGAAAGAAGAGTCAACAGGAGTTTTGAACAAATGAAGTAACCGAAAAAAGTACCATTGCCAAAGTTAAAACGCACAAGAAACAGCAAAACAAAATCAGCAACCAAAAAGAAAAAATAAGATGGTGGTACAATTAAATGATAACAAAGCAAAAACATATATGGATACAAATCGCACAACAAAACGATATTTTGGTGTGTTGTACTTGTTTTTGTCCTGATTGATCAGGCGAATCCTGGCCCGGTAATCTGTTTTCCCCTCTACATGATTTTCAAAAAT
>JAOTRH010182839.1:0-11935 GCA_034768845.1 Heliamphora exappendiculata | reverse complement strand
GTTGTATTCTATTGATTGTTTATGTTGATGATATTGTTATCACCGGTGATGATGCAGTGGGCATTTCTACGTTGAAGTAATTTTTGCAATCTCAGTTCCAAACTAAAGACTTAGGTGAATTGAAATACTTTCTTGGAGTTGAGGTGACACGAGGTAAGAAGAGTATCTTTATCTCTCAGAGGAAGTATGTACTGGATATTCTTGCTGACGTGGGTTGTTGCACGCAAATGGGGTCGAGTCACCTATGGACCCGAGTGTTAGACTTCTCCCTGATGAATGTGAGATTTTTTTTCACCCCGATAGATATAGGAGAGTGGTTGGGAAGTTAAATTATCTGACAACAATGACAAGACCGGACATAGCCTTTCCTGTGAGTGTGATGAGCCAATTCATGGCGACACCTCGAGTCCCACATTGGAATGCCGTGGTTAGAATTCTACGCTATATTCACATTAATCCCGGTTAGGGATTGCATTTTAGTAATCACGGTCACTCTATGATGGAAGGATATTCTGATGCTGACTGGACGGGATGCCCCATTGATCGGCGATCCACTTCTGGAATCTCTATATTTATCGGTGGCAATCTTATCACTTGGAAGAGCAAGAAGCAGGACGTGATTTCGAGATCAAGTGCAGAAGCAGAATATCGAGCCGTGGTTTTGGCCACATCTGAGATTCTGTGGCTTCGTCAATTGCTTAGCGAGTTGGGCGATCCCTGTAATGGCCCAGCAAAGCTTTGATGTGATAATAAATCTGCAGTGTATATTGCCACGAATCCGGTGTTCCACGAGCGTACTAAACATATCGATGTGGACTGCCATTTTATTCGGCATGGGTATCAGAATTGTATGATCGTGTTCGGTGCGGTTCGTACTGGAGAACAATTGGCAGATATCTTTACTAAATCTATTCTAGGTCCTCGGGTTCGATATCTATGTAACAAGCTGGGCATGTTAGATATATATGTACCAGCTTGAGGGGGGTTGTTAGCTTTATTATAATTATATTAGTTTTATTATTATTATTATTATTCGGTGTGGTTGAACACACCATTTATTATTGTATGGTCTCGTTCTATAAATAAACCATTGTGCACCCTATTGGGGGCAACGCCTTCATTCAACCTAATCATGTCTATTAACATAAGGTTGTTTTTCATAAAGTACTATGCTTTGAAACCACTAATCTTCAATGTAGCAATCAGCGATCCACACCCAAGACTAGGTTTTGCAACACACTTCTCAAAGTACTTCCCTCTGTCTCAAGGAGCTCCTCCTCAACATAAGCCATTGGAAGGGGCCAAACTCAAGTTCAACTCAATTTCTCTTTATCTTATTTCGGTATTTCCCACTTTCTCTCCTATCTACAGTCATAGTTGGAGACGTAAACCCAAACCAGTTCAGTTTTGATTTTTTTCATATGTACACAAGGTGAATCGACCTTTTCTTTTTTTAACTTGCCCGATTTGGAGAAACTTCATTATTCAATCTGGTTCAATCCAGTTCGTATCAATTGATTTTCTTTTTCTTTTGATCAGCAACAACAAAAATTTCACATGTGGTTTTCAATAACACCAGTAGACAGCTGAGTACCTAAACCCGGGACCCAAAAACTCAGTATAAACTTGCTGGTCCAATACAAACCAGACAATATTTATAACCTTGCTGAAATGCCAAAAAATTCGACCAGTATATAATAATATAAAGCTGACCCCGTGTCTAAATTACATGAGTTACCACATACCACTCGTTTTTCTGTGTTACTTAAATCCCTACCCTACCCTACCCCTAAAGCCTTAACACACTGTTGCTTGGCTCACTACGCTTTACTTTGTAGATTCTGGTCATTCCAGCCACCAAATGCATCTTGCTTTTCCCCTCAATGTTAAGTGTTGCATCTTTACATCACCAGGGTGCTGATTCCATCCACCAGCTATTATTATGCTCATCGTGTTTTAGCATCCAAAATCCATAACCAAATAGTTTTGTAGGCTTAGTTTTAATGCCTAAAATTTGTAGATTAGCTGAACATATCAATAGCACTGTAGCATATAAAGAGACCTCTCACACATACCTGGTAACATGGTCCCTTGCAACTGAAAGAACTATCATAACTATAGAACTCTAATGAAGACTATGAAGAACCCAAGAACCTAAGTATGCAACTAAATAAATAAATAAACGAGAATAAATGCCTGTTGGACATCCAGCCCTCGAGCCCAAATATCTGTCGTGATCAGAACGCGCGTTGAACAAGCCCGAAACTGTGCCATTATTGCATCCCTCTCCTTCTGGGGCATATCTCCATGCATAGAAGAGACAGGAAAGTTGTTGTTACGCATCTTCATAGTTAGCCAGTCAACCTGTTCAAATATACCAGTGCATTAAACCCAAATACTAGGACTTATAGGGACTAAACCATTATGTGAAAATGGCAATGTTCAAGTCAATTGCTTAAAAAATAATAAATAAACATTTCCCTCTCAATCCATCATTGTTCACAATCATATAGATCCCCAAAAACCATTCCTCTCGAAATTCATTGGTGTAGATAATAACAGATATCCCAAAACTGTCAAATTACCACGTAAAGCATAATATGTAGAGCTCATTGCACCTCATAAATCATTGAAAGAACTCGCTGAAAGTTTCCAAGGCCAATGGGCTCCTTGGTCAATTGGAATGGCAAAAAATTGTATAATGCATGGAATATCCAACTTTCCTTAGATAAACAGAGGATGAACATTAAGAACACAAGGCTACTCAAACCTACATAGTTAAATGAATGCAATTTTTGAATGTAGGCAGGGATAAAAACACATTTAGCCAACTTTGGGATAGGTACTAGTTATTTGAATTTCAAATTTTGGGTTTCTTATATATAAAATATAATGTAGGATAAACCAACTAGAGGATATGAACTCATCAGATACAATTGTTGGCCAGATAATTCGACCATAAGCAATCATTAAGTGCTCCAAAAATATTGACCTAATTGGTACCCAACAAATCACTTATCTGACTAGCATTCAATATGAAAATAGCCGATTTGTTTAGTATTACACAGGATTTTAATAAGCAAACAATTCCAACTATTAAATTGAGTCTAGAGATACAAGAACCTCATTTGAATATGCATATGCATTCATAATCTCATTCAAAATAGTTTTGTATGCATACTAAGTTGCCTACCACCAAGAAACAAATATGTAGAACAATACCTTCCGCTTTGTGTTGCAGAATATAACAGCCTGGGTGATCGTAAAGGTAACATAAAGATCACACAAAGTGTCAAATTTCCACTCCTCGTTTTCTACTGTTACGAAGAACTGCTTGACACCCTGTAGCATTTTACTAATGTAGTTAAAAATCAATCTAACACAGGCAAACAAAGAAATTTGGAATTTTGAGATTGATCTCAAAAGCAGTTGGTATTAGAATAAAACAATTAGTTACCTCAAGAGTCAACTCATCACGTTTCACAAGAATCCTAACAGGATCTGCCATAAATTTGCTCGTCATCTCCAAAATTTCATTAGGAAGGGTAGCAGAAATCATAACAACCTGCAATAGAGTTCATATATTTTAGATTCAACAATGCCACTCCCTGCAGGATCTGCACCATCCCAGTCTGCTTTAGCAGAGCAAGCTGCCATTATGCAAACCCATCTTATGTTTGAACACAAGTTAGATACATGCTAACAGAAGTGAATACAGAAGAAACTGAGGATCTGCACCGTAGCAGTCATACTTAGCAGAAAATCAAACACAACTTAGATGGATGATAAAAGAAGTACAGAAGAAACTGCCATACACCAGCATCAGGAAGACATGATCGTAAAATATGCCATGAAATCAAGCATGATAGCAGCTATATAAAATGTGTGTGTGTGTGTGTGTGTGAGAGAGAGAGAGAGAGAGATGATTTACCTGAACCTCAGGTGGAAGGTATCTGTAGACATCATAAATTTGATCCTTAAAACCTCGGCTTAGCATCTCATCAGACTCATCCTATCATAATATCAAGATATTGAAACAAATTTTCCACATGAATACATCAATATTTAACGATACGCTTAAGATAGGGTGGATATAAATAGAAATAACTACAGCCGGACAAAAAACAAAACAAAAGAAAAAGGGAAAATCATACTCACAAGAACCAATAGTTTGATAGCTCTAGTACATACGGACAAAAAACAAAACAAAAGAAAAAGGGAAAATCATACTCACAAGAACCAATAGTTTGATAGCTCTAGTACATATTGTCCTCCGCTTTATCATGTCACAAACTCTACCTGGAGTTCCAGACACCACATGAACTCCGTGTTCTAATTTTCTGATATCATCACCCAGACTTTTGCCTCCAATGCATGTGTGGGCCTGGATATTAATGAAATTGCCAAGGGCTAATATAACTTTATCTGTTTGAGCTGCCAGTTCCCTTGTAGGTGACACTATCAATGCTTGGACCCTGAAAAAGGAAACATGAATGAGTTCAATCTTTTTCTTTTTGTCTTAGTTATGAATAGATTGACTACACATATTCAATATGATATTCCATAGCGTATGTTGATCTCAAATGGCATTGTCTAAGACTCTAAGTGGATGAACCTATGAGAAGAGTTAATACTAACAATTATGAGCGAAGTATTGGAGTAAAAGAAAAAAGGAGTAAAACTGAATATATAAAATGAAAACTTTGTAGTAATGTTTTTGATAAGTCAAATTTCGTAGTAATATACATATTAATAGCGAAGAAGAAAAGATTCACAAACCATGAAATACCAAAAAGTAAATATTTTCATTATCTAAACTCGACTATTGACAAAGATGAAGAGATTGTGGATTATGAAAGTTAACAGAATGAAAGTTTGTTAGCTTGAGTGGAGGGGCACTTTTGGCATATTATATGACCAATGGATGCCTACAACACTTAAAGAAAAATTTAATAAGACAACTATTAGATCAGCAATGCTATATGAAAAGGAATTGTTGTGCCTACAAAAAATGGAATTTATGCTTGTGGAAATTATCGAGTGATCGGAGATGAAAAAGAAGACTCAAAATTTTGTGGGGAATGCGGAGTTGAATTTGTTGATTCTCGGATACGAAGATATCAAATGAGCTACATCCAATAATCTAAATAACGGCCGTTACGTAATAGATCGGCCGTTACGTAACGATATCTAGGAGCTACAATTCGAATACGCTCATCATAATCGGATTTAGAGAAAATTGCATTTGATACAGCTGTTACATATCGGATATCAGTTGTGTATCGATGCGCAACAGTCAATGCTGCCGATAACTACCCATGACACAACGACAAGCATGAACAGCAACAGCAAACTCATCTTTTCCTTTTTCTTTTGTCTTCTTCGAATATTCTCATTCATTTTCTGCCTTCAACAAAAAACAAAGCCTTGCAGCGATTGCTCTTTCCGAACTCATCTTCCTCTTCAAATCTGGCATTCGGACTTGGATTTGAGTTTGATTTGAGCTCAATTTTGGGATTTCGTTGGCCGATTAAGGATTTCGACTTCGATTTCAGTTTGATTTGGGGATTAGGGTTGCAGATTGTGTTTGATTTGAGCTAGATTGGGGATTCCGACAGTGATTGGTGTCGATTTTCAATTCAAATATGAGAATTTGAACATTAATCGGGGATTTTGGTTGTCGAGCGGCGATTCCGACTTCTTGATTGTGTTGGGTTTGAGCTCAATTGGGGATTCCGACCGTGAGTAGCTTCGATTTCACTTCGATTTGGGATTTTAGTGGGTGAATGGGGGTGCAATTTAGGAATTTCGGCAACTGGTGTTCTTCGATTTGGGATTTCAACGACTAATGTTTTTGACAACTGGAAAGGCGACGAGTGTTTGATTGGTTTAATTTGGGATTAGGGACTGTTGGGATTTTGGCTCATTTAGGATTCTAATTGCATTAATTTGATTTTCTTCCAATTTGTAAGTATTTTATTACTTCAATTGGTGTCTAAATTTTAGACATTACTCTTTTTAATTTTTTTGATATCTTTATCTTGTTTTCTTTAATGATTTTCTTCAATTTATCATCTTTCAATTTAATATTATTATTGTATATGCAATGTTTAAATTATGTACATACCTCATTTATATTATGTAAAATAACTAGCAATTCCCCATGCCGAAAGGCACTTAAAATATAATATAATTATAAAATTAACTTTAAATAATAAACAATTTTTTGATTATAAAGGGAGATATTTTAAATACTTTCATTGCTTACTTTTAGTTTAAATAGAAACTAACTAAAAAATATATATATATAAATTAAAAAATCTACAAAATCAACAAAAAAAATTTCAAACATCATGTATGCATATATATATTAAAATATATTTTTTTATGAAAAATAAAGATAAAAGTTGAATTTGAAATAATATTCATGTTATATGAAATTATATATGATAATATGAACATTTATTATTTAGTAAAATATTTTTTATGATTTAAGTTTGAATTATTAATGATTTAAGTTTGATTTAAGTATGAATTAGTTAAATTAACATCATTCAAATTTTATGCTTTTTATAAGTTAAATATTTGTAAATTTGAATTATGCTTGAATTAGTTAAATTTTTTAAGCGGACAAATTCCATCATTTGAGCCGTCAAATCTTCAAAATTGCCGTTTTAAGAAATAATTAATTTGTTAATTACTTAATCTTAATAAATCCGTTTTAGGGTAGATTTTTTCCTACTATCTTATTTTTATTCTAGTTTTCAAATTTGAGGTTAAATCAAATCTTTCTATTTTTGGTATTTTCCAGATTTTTCTCCTTTTTTTCTTGCCAGGCAAGTGTTACCTTTTTCCTTTACGTTTCTTAGTTAGGAGAAGATTTCGTTGGTTATAAATAATGGTTGTAAGCCTTCGGGCAATTCAGTTTTTGATTGAAAAATAATATATTGAGAGTTCGTCTCTTTGCGTTTTATTATGGTATTCTTGTGAATCAATGGATTAAAAAAGGTCCTTATGTTCGGTATTCATTCTTGAATCAACGAATCCGAGCTTTTATCCTTCTTTTTTGTTTTTGGTATTCATTCTGAATCAATGAATCCAAGTACTTATCACGTTTCATTATTCTACACGTTTTCGCTACACCAGTTGGTATCATAGCAAGGCTACTTTCTTGTGATCATGCCCACCAAGGAAACGCCTCATGGAGGAAATTTATGAGGTCGATAACCCGAGATTGCAGCAGCAAATCAAGACTATGACTTAACAAGTTGCAGCCCTAACTACGGCCTTTCAACAGCAGCAGCAACGAGTACCTTCAAATCCACGATTTGTGGAAGAGGATATTCTGGATGACGAGGAAGATAATCCCTTCGTTAAGAACCTATCTAGAGGGAGGGGAAGACCAATTGGGGACATGGGATCGCATCAATGGGAGGTGATCCTAAAGATCGATATTCCTGAATTTCATGGCAGCCTAGAACTAGATGAGTTCCTAGATTGGCTTTTTGCTGTGGAGGTGTTCATGGAATTAAAGGATGTACCCACATGATAAGGGGGTGTCCCTCGTAGCCACTCGTTTACGGGGAAGGGCCACAGCACGGTGGCAACAACTAAAGGTAACCCAAACACGACAAGGGAGGAAGAAGATTGTTTCATGGGATAAACTCAAAAAGCATATGCACCTGGCGTTCTTGCCTCACAACTACACACAGATGATGTACTAGAGCTTGCAGAATTTATGCCGAGGGCCAAAAACAGTAGATAAGTATACCACCATGTTATTTCAACTAGTGGCACGCAATAACCTTTCTGAGACAGAAGAATAACTAGTATCCCGATATATTGGGGACTTACAGCGCCAATACCAGTAAATGTTGAATTTATTAGATCCCCATTCAATTTTTGAAGCACGCCAGAGAGCTTTATAGTTGGAAAAACAATTGAAGCGACATTCTGGAAACTCTGTTTGGAGCAACCCTGGTGGTTGTAATGCTCCCAATATCGTTCAGACCATCAACCAAACTAGTGGAATACAAGGTACTGTCCAAACAGGAGATGTTAAAAAACCACCAGTAGTAGAGCAATCAAACAGAACCCCTACGAGCGAAGGCGGATTGCGTTGTTTTAAGTGCGGCGAACAGGAACATCGTGCAGTCAATTGTAGGAAGGGAGATCACTATGGAAAAGTTGTTTATAGACAACAAAGAGTTTGTTTCAGGCGAGGAAGACATGATGCTTCAAGAGTCCAACTATGATCGAATAACTAACAACCATGTGTCCGAAGAACAGGTAGTGGGGGATGATAGGCCTCTACCTGTGGTGCGAAGGGTCTGCCTTGCCCCATAAGAAACGAAAGGAGAAGGGTGGCTGCACAATAATATGTTCTAGTCCATCTACACTATTGGGGGAGAAGTATGCAGATTTGTGATAGTTCGGGCAGCTGTGAGAGAGTGATATATGAGGAAGCTCTTAACATCCTAGTCCTTATAAACTTCTTGACTTCAAAGGGGTAAAGAGGTAACAGTTTCACAACATTGTTTAGTTTTCCTTTCTATTTGTGCCAGCTATAAAGATAAAATATGGTGCGACGTCGTTCGAATGGATACTTGTCATATTTTGTTGGGTAGACCTTGACTTTTCGTCGGGTGTGTGTTTCATGATGGAAGAAAGAATACCTATGGCTATACCTTCCTATTCAACAAAATCAAAATTGTGCTCATTCTTAGCAGAGATGAAGTTCCAAGGGCAGTGGCTGACAAAAACTCCAACCTCCTATCCATGCACCGATTTGTGAAAGAGATAACTGAAATGGGGATGGCGTATTTGTTGGTCGGTAAAGAAAGTCCAACAGTATCCAATGTGCCAAAAGCCGTGATGGAGTTAATAAAAGAATTTCAAGATGTCTTTTTAACAAAGTCAACGCCAGGATTACCACCATTGAGGGGAGGGCATATTCAGCATTAGATCGATTTCATCCCAGGGACGAATCTGCCAAACCGTCCCCATTACCGCATGAGTCCTAAGAAGCATGAGGAGCTTCGTCAGCAAGTAGAAGAGTTACTTGAAAAGGGCCATGTCAAGGAAAGCCTCAATCCATGTGCAATACCTGCATTGACACCTAAGAAAGATGGGTTGTGGCGAATGTGCGTGGATAATCGTGCAATTAATAAAATTACTGGGAGATACCGATTCCCCATTCCTAGGTTGGATGATTTGCTGGATCAACTAAGTGAAGCAACTGTTTTCGGTAAACTTGATTTGAAGAGTGGAAAACATCAAATTCGGATCCGAGAAGGCGATGAATGGAAAACTACTTTTAAAACCCACGAAGGACTTTATGAGTGGCTAGTTATGCCATTCGGGTTATCTAACGCTCCAAGCACCTAATGCGTGTGATGAATCAGTTATTTCGACTTTTTATTGAGAGGATCGTTGTTTATTTTGATGATATTCTAGTTTATAGTGCTAACCATGAAATTGGGAGGTTCGTTGAGTGGCTAGCAATGCCATTTGGGTAATTCAGTTTTTGATTGAATAATAATATATTGAGAGTTCGCCCTTTACCTTTAATTTCGGTATTCTTGTGAATCAACGGGTTAAAGAATGTTCTTGTATTCGGTATGCCTTTACATTTATTGATGTAGCGGAAATGTGTAGAATAAAGAAATGTGATAAGTACTTAGATTTGTTGATTCAGGATAAACGCCGAAAACAAGGAAATGTGTATCAATGAGTTTCATGCCATTTGCTAACGCTTAAGAAAAAATTGTGTGTGCTCTTATCGATTCTTGTTACAGGTTAATCGATATGCCCGATACCCGTTACACATAACAGTGACCGTTACGTCGGTCGATACTGCGATTTAAAACCTTGAATAGAGAAAACTGGCATGTCCAGTAACCCATGTGTGGTAATTGAAACGTCTTCCTATTTATATTGCGAATCTTTTAAATAAACCTTTTAAAGAATTAGAAGGCCTAGTATACTGTGCTGCGTGATTTGATCGAAATTCTGATTTGACACATTCGAAATGAGAAACTGTCATCCCATTCAATCCAATCGGGATGCCCAAGACCTGACATGTCTCTTGGGAGGAGTAACATGAGTAACTAAAATGAGAATATCAAAGATAAAATCATGAATGAAAACATTCATGATATGGTAAGAATAGCACCAATTGAAAATAAATTGAGAAAAAATATACTACCAGCAAAAATAAATAGTAAAAAGAGTGATAAGATTATTGTTAATGAGAACAATAGATGAAATAGTAAAAAGAGTGATAACATTGTTGTCAATGAAAATCCTAAAGTACGGGAAAGAGCTAAACTGTTAAACAAAAAAAAGATTTGAGCATTTATTGAATCTACTTGAACTCATATCCTTTGATAGAACAAAATAGCAAAAAAGTTTTATGTAGAGCAAATTGATTGCGCACAAGGTTTGGTTTGGTTTACTATGTCAACATGTCCATGTTGTCTATATCTATGTCTCGTGTTTTTATCCGTGCTTCATAGCTTCCAATTGATTTGTTCAACTAGTAAAATTTATACACCTCTTATCCAGGCTTTTCTTGAGGATAAACAAAGGATCGATATACATATCCAAAGAAGCAACATTAAAGATGGCAAAAGCATGAGAGGAAATTAAATGTGACATTAAGAACTACCCATATGCAACGGAGACACATAGCAAATTAAGAGGGGAATTCTCTTGCCTTACCCTTCTTTCAAAGCCAATGTCACATAAACTCTACTATTTTTTTATTGTACACGTCTGTCAAATATAATGAAAAAAGGGTACAACCCCCATACCTAAATTATATGACAATTGCATACCATATTTGATACCAAGATTTTCTAGCCTCTCATGTAGATGGGAGACAAATTCCTTTTTCTCTATATATATTGTCAAAAATATTAAATAGTGTTTAACGTCGTGTTGTAGAAGGTAATACAATATGTAATTTATTTAAATATTCAGGGCACTACCGCATCCCCATAACTAGCTTCAGTCCGCATAAGTTATTCCTAAGGGGTTTAGAAAGGTAAGAGGCTTGGACATACACACCATACTCATATCCGACTCCATGTAACATGGTTTCTAGCAAATATGTATTATTTGAAGCTCTTAACCGTAGCCTTAACCATTGTCTCCCCTTACATCAGCTAATAATCACACAAAAGATACAACCAAAAACCTCTTAAAACTGAAGAACACATTAAGAGAGAAAAGGCGAGGAAATCTTTTTTTGCACTCCACCTAAAAAGAAATTGGAGTGCTCTTGTTGCTCACTGGGGGGAAAAAAGAAATTAGAAATCCTAAGAAATCCTGACAAAAATAAATGGTAAAAAGCTCAGGGCCGTTAGGGCAACCATATGCCTTTTGATTTTTTTAGCCAAAAGCTAAAAGGAAAAAAAGTCAAGCCATTTGACAATCTAGCTTTAAAGCCACTTCTTTATTGGCCTTTGAAAAGTTCCATTTGGTAAAGTTAAAGATCTATTTAGCTTTTTGTTTCAAAATGATTGGCTTTGCCACTTGGCTGCAGTATCGACTCCAGAAATTTTAATAGGTGGGGTCATTTACAATATTAGACCCCCATTTAATATAATGATTTATTAATTTATTATCGTATTTATAAAAAATAAAATATAAATAAGTCATTTTTGTTTAAGATATATGTTTATTTGTTAGCTTATTCTGAATATTGGTTATTTAAAAGAATTTCACATGGTTTTTTTAGTTTTTGGATAATTATACTTACCTCCCCTGAGGTTTAAGCATATTACAGGGAGCTCCCATGTGGTTTCTGAAATTACACTAACCTCCCTTGAGATTTAATTTTTAACAATAATTGCCCCCAACTGTTGAAATTTTTGTTGAAATTTAACAGAAATCGCCCCTCCCACCCCAAAACCACCCTTCAAAACACCTT
>JAOTRH010182828.1:0-11937 GCA_034768845.1 Heliamphora exappendiculata | reverse complement strand
AAAAAAGATCTATATTGAATATGAAATTTTTTTAAAAAATAAAATGAGAAATTTTCGCTTTCACAATAAAATAATAATTTTTTATATTGTTCTAATTATTATGTAGTGAAACGCTATGTCTTTATTATGTTCTCATCGTTGATGGTTCATGGAGCATATAAGTTTTCATTGATATTTATTGAAATATTATGCAATTATTCTTATATGCTCATTTGAATATCATTACATACTATGTTTTTTGTCAAAATAAAAAATGTTCTCATCGTTATGTGTAGGGACCCGGTTCCTTTTTATTTTCAAGGATGAATGGAAACGTATTATGATAATTTGGTGGTAAACAGCTAGATGTGTAAATCGTACGTGAGAATTAAAAACTTGAGCATGTTAACGTTCGCTAACAATGATTGTATGTTGGGTAATGCTTGAGAATATTGTTGTGAGGTGTTTGGCTTATTTTTTGGTTCAGTTTTGCATTCGTTGTTCGAGTCTTTCACCTAGCGTTGACAGCTCGAGTGGTGAGAAGCTCACTCGAACGGACATGTGGTAGAGAGTTTTTGACTCAGGGAACCGCTCAAGCAGTTGGAGGTCCGCTCGAGCGGATTGTCGGCGAGCAGACATTTTAAAGTCGCGGGTGAGCCTTCTTTTGCATATCTCTCTAAACCCATTTTTGGGAGCCCTAGAACTCTCTTGGTGCTTCCTAGGGCATTCCTTGCTCCTCTTGGTGAGATTTCTTACTTTCCTCTCGGTTGAATACCGTTAGAGGCTTGGGCTTGGCATTTGAGGCTTCTTTCTCGTCTTTCAATTGGAGATTCTTGTTATTGGAGCTTGCTATGGTGGTTTTCTTGTTACTAAAGCTTCAAAGAGGTAGGATCTATGACTATTCTTGAATATCTATGTTAATGTTTTTTATTACATGAACATAAATGTATGAAAATGATATTTTTGAAGCCTCAGTTTAGGGTTTGATGTTAAAGGATGTTAAATCTTAGATTTATGGATGATTTAACATAATTCTTTCTTCTTGTTGTCGTTGGATATGATCAAGATTGAAAAATGATGGGTTAGGGTTTGAATTTGAGATTAAAATCATGAAAATTAAGGCTTTTGGGGCTAAGAGACCTATATGATGAAATTAATACAAATATTAGACAAATTGGGATTGTATTAGCTTATTGTATATATATCTTACATGAATTTTTATGATACGTGAAGATGGTGAGTGTTGGTTGAGAGTTTTATGTAAAATTGATAAATTGTGGATTTAAATCAAATGAAAGGTAAACTTGGGGTGTTGAGCCCTTGTAATTGATTATATGAATTATGGGAAAACATGTGGTGGTTGAGATTAAAAATTTAATGGTGTTGGGTTTAACGAGAGGAATCGGTTGACGATTGGACTCGTATTGGTTGTTAATAAATACGATATAATTAAAGTACCATGTGATCGAATTGAATGATTAAGTTTGGAAACGAGTTGCTCTTCGATGAAAGACAGAAAACTTGCAAAATGTAATGTTAGCCCTTGGATGACCCACCCATCGATATTTTTTAGAGAAAAAAAAATGTGTACTTTTCGCATCAGGCTATAAAATGAATATTTATTCATTGGGTCTCGCGTGGCCCAATAGTGATAAATACACCTGGGTCTATAGGCACCGTCCGATTTTGATATTTGATTAAATAAATAAACAAATTAGGTTAGTAAGCCATAATGGGTTGAAATGAATAAATTATGAAGTATGGAAATACGTTGGGTTCGTTGGAAAATGGTAGGGTGACAGATTATAATAGTTAACTCAACTACAATCATTGAACTTTGAACTATACTCTTTACTTGAAAACTCGGTTATGTGACGGGAATTTGATTTGGGACAAACGGTCTTAGTTTTAAAGAAATTTATATGTTATATCCCGCATAACCATCCTCGCATATCGTACATATGCTTATTGTTAGTCTTTTTTCTACAAGTCTTGACTCATGTTGTTTAACAACATTTCAGGTGATAGCAGAAAAAAAGCATTGGAGTAAAGTGGATGGTCACGGGACCCTTTTTGAGTAGTTTGGTAAAATTACACATTGTTTGATAGTATCTTTTGAGAAATAAAATTGTAAATATAAATATAAATCTCGTTTTGAATATTTGGATTAATATATTTTGGACTTGGAGTAAACCATGTTATAAGACCCTAAAACCATAGATTCATGATCTGTATGCAAGTGAGGACGTCGAGCTCGCTTGGCGAGTTGAATTCCTTAATCTTGAATGAAATGTCATGTTGAAAGTCTGATTTCGAGTTTTTAGGTGGAAAGAGGTTGTTTCATTCTCAAATATATATTTTAGAAAAATTTATAGAAGCGCCCCTACACTATACCCGTGTATCACATAACTACCTGAATTAAAAATTCGTACAAAGTGACCCCCTAAACTACTCGAAATGAAGGGAAAACTTACTCTGTTAGCGGAGTATTACAAATGACAAAAATACCCCTCATTTAATGACGCAAACCCATTCAAAGTTTCAGTCGGCACAACCACACTATCTCTCTTCTCTTTGGTTCTCCTCTAGCGCAAGGATAAAACCCTACTTGTAGATTGTATCCATCACCATTGGAGGTTGAAGACGAGTTCAAAAAATTAACTTAGGGACTGCAGCTCGTATTAAACACCATTAGAGGCTACAGATGAGTTTAAAAAAGATTGATATGTATGAAACCCTACTTGTTAGTTTGCTTATTCTTATTTGGGGATTTGGGTTTGGAATGCGAAATCAAGATAGGGTTTGGAATGCCAAATCAAAATAGGGTTTGGAATGCCAAATTGAATTAGGGTTTCGAAATAGATTTTCAACTAAAATAGGATTTTGAACCGAAATAAGGTTTGATGATTCTGATTTTGGGGATTTGGGTTTCTTTTGCAATTTATGATTAACTACAAAAAAAATGTGTTTGCTAAAGTGAACAATGTGTTTATCTATGGGGGAACTTAGGCTTTCTAAACAATGTGCTTATTCTTATTTGCTGATTGTAGTTTGGAGGTTTTAATTTTTTTGGCAATTTATGATTGTTGCTTTGCTGTAGTGATGTGATATAATATTAACTTACCCTCTTTCACTGATAAGGGAGCTATACCTGCTGGGTCCATTGAAGAAACTATGACTGACAGTGTTGGTGATGAATAATTCAGTGGGTTTGAAAGATCATTATCATCGCCTGAGGTAGAAGAGAAGGAGGAAGAGACTTATGACGATGAAGTTCAAGTGCAATGTGAAGGTGGAAATGAAGGTGAAAAGGCAAAGGCCGAAGATGTGGAAAGTAATAGTAGTGATGATAATCTCAGCCAGCTTGTGAACTCAGATGATGAGAGCATAATTAAATTTCCTGAGTTTGTTGAAGAAAGAGACATGAAGGATCCCAAATTATAGCTAGGCATGGTATTTCCTAATGTCAGTGTTTAGGACATTTCTAAGGGAGTGCCATATCAAAGAATGATGTCAGTTCAAGTTCGTTAAGAATGAGTCAACTAGGGTCACTGTAATATGCAAAGAAGATTGTGGATTCAAACTTCATGCATCTCCACTACATGGTACATGCTCATTTCAAATAAAAAGCTTAAGGGGCCCTCACTTTTGTAAGAGAAAATATGATAACAAGACTGTGACATCAAGTTAGCTGGGCACCAAATATGTTGATAAGATTAGTGATAATCCTGATTGGCAGGTGAAGGCAATGAAAACATAAGTCATAAGAGATTGAATAGTTGATGTATCAAGGATGCAGGTTTATAGGGCAAAGTGAAAGGCATTGAGCATAATTGAAAGTGACTATAGAGAACAATATTTAAGGCTAAGAGACTATTATGAGATGATAAGAAGGAAAAATCTTGGAAGCCATGTTGTATTGAAGTTGGAGAAATGTTGGTTGGGTTCAGCACCAGCATTTGAAAGAACATTTGTCATATATGATGCCCAAGTAAAAGGATTTGTTCGGAATTGTAAATCAATCATTGGTTTAGATGGTTGTTTTTTAAAAGGTCAATATGGGGCAATTGATGCATGATGTTGGGAGAGATGCCAATAATCATATGTATCCTCTTGCAATTGCAGCAGTTGAAAGTAAATGTAAGAGTAGTTGGTCATGGTTTTTAGAAAATCTAATTTCTGTGATTGGAAGACCAGAAGAGAAGGGATGGACCTTTGTGTCTAATAGGCAAAAGGGATTAGTGCAATCATTTGAGACTTTGTTTCCTGATGTAGAGCACGATTTTTGCATTAGGCACATGTATGCTAATTTTCAAAAGGTCTATAAGGGAAAGGTGTATAAAGACCTTATGTGGGGAGCAGCTTCAGCATACACTGTGCCAGAGTTCGAAGCAAAGATGGAAGAAATAAAGAACTTAAACAAAGAAGCTCATGTTTAGTTGATGCAAGAGTCACCAAACTGTTGGGCTAGGTGCTATTACAGCCCTAAGTCCAAATGTAACAAAATGGGCAATAATGTCACTGAGTCATTTAATTAGTCAATCAAGGAAGCAAGGGACAAGCCCTTATTAACAATGATGGAAACTATGAGGAGGCAGTTCATGCACAGATTTCACCACAGGTTTCAATTCAACCAGAAGTTGAAGGGTACTATATGTCCTAGAATCAAGAAAAAGTTAGAGAAAACAAAAGAAAAAGCTAGGAATTGTGAGGTTATCTTTTCTAGAGGGACAATATTTGAGGTGATAATACTTTGCAAGACATTCATTGTTGACATTGGCCAGTACATTTGCAGTTGTAGGATGTGGGATTTGAATGGAATACCATCCTGTCATGCATGTACAGCAATAATAGCTTTAAGGAATCAACCTAAGGAGTTTGTCAATGAATACTATCATGGGGAGACTTTGAGAAGAACATACAACTATATTATCTACCCCATTCCAGATAAATTTTTGTGGATTTCAACATATTGTGACCCTATAATGCCTCCCATTGTGAGAAAGCAATCTAGTAGACCAAAGAAAGCAAGGAAAAAAGCACTAGAAGAGCCTAAAAATCCACATCAAGTGAGGAAACAACACGACTATTTGAGGTGCACAAGGTATAAGCAATTTGGACATAATGTGAGAATTTGTAAAAATGAACCAGCAACTGATAGACGGATAAGAGAATGCCAAATGCATGTAAGTTTAACTATGGAATTAATTGCGTTAATTAGTACATGTCATTTCTTATTACTGATCATTTAACAATATAATTGTGTTCATTTTTACATGCTAAATGCAGGCCCCAAGTGTTGCTAGTGCAAGTGTTAATAGCCCAAGTGTTGCTGGCCCAAGTGAAGGCGGTGCAAGTATTGGTAGCCCAAGTGTTGCTGGTAGAGGTGCTGGTAGAGGTGGTGCGAAGGGAGGTGCAAGAGGTGGTGTAAGGGGAGGTGCTGCAGCTAGTAGAGGTACTGCTATTACAAGTGGAGCTGTTGTGACTATTGGTACAAGAAGTGCTCTTACAAGTGGAGGTTGCCTGAGAAAGTCACCTAGGATTGCCAATTTTAAATTTTGTAGTGGCATTACCATTGCACCAGGTACCCAAGGGTTACCATTGCACCAAGTACCCAAGAGTCATCCTCATCCCCATATGAACTTTGAGATATGTATTCGATGATTTAAATATGTTTTTTGATGTTTTTGGATATAGCCTGAGGCCTCAAGTATTGATGGATACTTATGTTTTTGGATATGGCCTGAGGCCCCAAGTATTGATGGATACTTGTATTTTCGGATACGTTTTTTTGTTGTTTTTGGATATGGCCTTAGGCCCATTGATAATCTTTTTTTGCAGACTTTGGTTGAATATCATGGTATTGCATTATGAATGGGGTTGAAAGTAGCAAATGCAAGACATATTTACATTGAGCATTGAGCAAGCAGATGACATTTAGCATTCTTGGCATACACATCACAACAGACATACTAGCATAGCTTAGTGTGTTTGGAAAAATACATTACAAAAATGCCTTGTTTTTCTCAATAAGGTAAGTACATCATCTCTTGGTTCTTAGCATTGAACCATATTAGGAATCCTAAGGCAAGCAACATAACAAGCATGTCGTTTAAGAACTTCACTATTCTTTGTGCAACTGCGAGCTCCCTGACAAGTGTTTTGTTTTTCTTAGACAAAATATCATGTCTTATGGTCATTTTCTTCATCTTCAATATAAGCTCCTCTATTTTCTTATTCAGCTCATTCTCTCTCTTCTGAAAGTTCTTGTTCTTCTTCAAAATCATTTTGCTAAAACTCCTTTCTTCTTGGACATGTTAGGAGACAACCCAAGTAAAAAAACTACATGTATGTTCTTTCTACAAAATATGCTATAGATTAGGGTTTAAGTCAATAAACATATTAAAAACATTAAATACATACCTTGAAATTGACACAACCCATAAATCTCCTTCATGTGTTGTTTTCTATGAAGACGGTTCTTATTGGAGCTCTCAATTCATAGTAGCAAAATACATCGGCACTGTTTGTAGTTTTTTGTGTGAGTTACTGTTGTTGTTGTTGATACTGCTTGATGCCATGTCAAATAATGAGAGAAGAAGAATAGAGCTCTAATGGAGGAAGGGGAATGGAGTTATGAACTAGTTAGAAAGCGAATGAAGTTTTGAGCTAGTGTGTAACTTATATATAGGATGCTAAGGGTGTTTTGGTCATTTGAAAATTAATACAAGTCAAGGGCTTTAATTTCCGTTAGCTTGTGTCACAGAACCCTAACGGAGGGGGTCAAAGTGATACAAATAAATAATTAGAGGGTTACTTTGTACGAATTTTTAATTCAGGGAGGTTAAGTGATACACGAGTATAGTATAGAGGGTGTTTCTGTAATTTTTCCTATGTTTTACTTCAAAATTTTGCCTTTCTAAAACTATATTCAAATGATGAGAAAATGGGTGGCCTTTCAACACTTAAAATTTTTTTCAAAATTTTGGGTAGTATGCTCTCGGGTATCCCACCGCTCAAGTAAACTCTGCTGGGTGACATTTTATCGAACTTTGTTCGAAAAATAGAGTTTTTTCTTAGTGACCATTTTCTTAAATCGAGTTTTTATTTTATTAAATTACTCGAGTTTTTATTATTACAGAATTGGAGCGCTACGTTATGTATGGGTATACTATGTTCTTATAATATTCTAATTATTATGTAATTAGACATTATAGTCTCACATTATAGTCTCACATTATTCTTATTGTTATATAATGAGACATTATGTTGTTATTTTTATGTCCGCATTATGTCACACTTTGTATTTTTCATCACCATATAAGTTATCATGCCGCATTACGATAATCTCACAGTGTTTTCATTGTTATGTTTTAAAATGAGAAATTCATTTCTCAATACCTCAAGATTTTTAATACACAAAATATTGTACAATGATAAAAATAATATGTCTATTACGTAATAAGAACTAAGAACAAAAATTCACATTAATGATGTGAAATTTTACCTTTACTGTTTCAGCTGTTAAAATCTTCATATTGATTTAAATGCAAACAATAATGAGATATTGTACAAAATGATAACATTATTTCTCATTTAATCAAGTGGCTTACACCCATAACATCGTAGTATAGTCATGATACAAACTGCATTGCAACTGAGAATTGAAAACTAAAATTCACATTAATAATGTGAATTAAAATTTACGTTAACTGGAAACTAAAAATGTTCTCATTGGTACGTGTGGGTGCAACATGTTCTCATGACATTCTCATAATAGCATGGATCTATTAGCGTAAATAATGGTCATTTGAAATTCAAAATTACATCAAAAAGAAAAATATATATCGTTTATATATACATAACATGCTGCATGTATAAAATAAAGTTAACATTACAATGAAATAGATAATGATGCAAATAGTAATATACTTCAAGATAGCAGAGATATAAATAATAGCCATTACAAAGGAAAGTTAAAATCACAATGAAGTAGATAATGATGCAAATAATAATATTGTCCAATATAGCAGAAATATATTAGCGTAAATAATGGTCATTGTAAAAAAAAACCAAAATCACAATTAAGTAAATAATGATACAAATGGTAATATTTTCAAATATAGCAGAGATATATTGATGTAAATAATGCCAATTCAAAAATCAAAAATCACATAAAAAAGAAATATATATATATATATATATATATATAGCCTATATATATGTAAGTTGTTGCTTGTATAAAGGGCATATATGTCCATTATTTTGATAATTTTTAAAAACAGGATCTATTAATTATTCAATTAGTGATGAGGACCTATTCCAAGATATATTGCTAAAATTAGACTCATAATTAATTGTCCCTAATTAGGTATATATATTGAATGTGCATATCTCTAACTGTTAAATAATTTCTCGATGACTTGGATTTTTTAGCTTAAAAAATTATGTCTACTAATAATAAGACATTGAAAGTCGTCGACGAATTTATAAAACTTCTAATCGAGAAAAATTTCATAAGTTTGAATAATTAATTATTTATTTATTTTATTATTTAATTAAATTATTATATTTTACAACTTTTCTTTTTGAGACACGTCAGAAAAGAAATTAATAAAAACTAAAAAAAATAGAAAAACAAAAAATAAGTCAAAACAAATTATATATTATGTTGCTTATTTTTATTTTTAGAGAATATTTTTATTTTTGATATTTTTTTTAATTTTTTCGATTAATCTCATTGAGACAATTTTAAAAAGTAAAAAATCTTAATTAGAATATAAAAAATTTAAAAAGTAAAAAATAATTAAAATATTCAAAATTTAGTCAAACAGAACTAATTTTCAAGACAAGTAATTTTTTGTCAATGCTTATAATAAATAAAATAAGATGCTCGTTGTATATTTGTTAATCATAGATTAACTATGAGTTTATGTCCCCGATTTTCGAAAGTGACACGTGAGTGCACCAAAAAAAAAGGAAGAAGAAAAAAGAAAGTGACACGTAAGTCATTCGTGATGTTGGCAGAGGACCATCGTGTTCCCAACTGCATCTGATTGCTACCATAAAAGTCAGAGATCATATTTATTTGGGTAAATTACACTTACCCCCTAAGGTTTTTGACAAAAATACTAACCACCTATGTAGTTTCAAAAATGACACAAACCTCCTATGAGATTTAATTTTAATGTCAAATACACCAAACTATTAAAATTTTACCAGAAACCATTCCCAAACCACCCCAAAAGCCACATTAGCCCAAAACCACCCCCAAACCCCCCCTGAAAATCACCATCTCTCTGAAAATCCAAACCCACGCTCTCTCTCTCTACCGTCTCTCTCTCTCAACCACCCTCCCAACCACTCCAAATGATCGACGCCACCACCCACCACCCACACCCGCCGCCGACCGCCCCACACATTGCCGGTAGAAAGAAGAGAGAGAGACGACAGAAAGAAAAGAGAGAGAGAGAAACGGCAGAGGGAGAGGGCAGAGAGAGAAACCAGAGAAAGAGTGGCGATGGTGTGGGGTCGGCAGTGGCGGCGGTGTGGGTTTGGGGCTGTCATGCCCCAAACTTCGGGTCACGTGAAACACCCATAAACAAACAACCACAACACCCAATCCGATGATACACTCTCAAAAAGAAACATACATGCATTGTATAAAAACGCCAAACGGCATACATTACAAGGCTCCTACGCCAAAAGCTTACACTACACAATTCCAACACCAAAAAAATATCTTACAACATACATGTAACAGAAAGACAAAAGGGAAGACTATAACTCTTCCGCTCCCAACCAGCAAACTTGAATCAGCGCGCGTAATCGGTACCTGAAAATATTTTATCCCACACCGTGAGTCAAAACTCAGCAGAAACTAGACAAGCATGCAATATAAACAAAACATGCTAGGAAATCGAAGTGCAGTTTTAGACTCTCTTTCAAGCCTTTAAAATAGTTTTCACATGCAAGGGAAAGCGATGATACAAACCATCATTAGACTCACTCACAAGAGCCTTGAAAAATAGTTTGAAAACGATTTTTAGATCGTGATACACACGAATCTTAAAACAATTTGAAAACTGGTCTATCTGTCCCATAATGCAATTCATGCAAACCATATATCTTCTCGGGCTTTCACCGATGGACCGTAGCCCTCGTTAATGCATCTATACGGACTTGCACCGAGAGACTGTAGCCCTAACGAATACCTCTTTACGAACTTGCACCGAGGGTCCGTAGCCCTATTAAGTGCTTCTTTACGGGCTTTAACCGAAGGGTCGTAATCCTGTCGTGATCTTCTCGGACTTAAACCGAAGGGTCGTAACCCTAACGTAATCACCGTTAGCTAGAGCTAACTTAGCCATCTATCTCATTCCATACAACTATGCATAACCTAATCAAAATTTAACAGCATAAAATCACGTACTATCACTACGCATCACAAATCATGTCACCTACTACACACGCGACTCACACAACATGCATCACATGCATCCGCTCCTTAGAGTACACATACATGCCTATAAAACTCAAGATCTTAAAGCATAAACCACATTACATATAACGCCATCGAAAGCTATGTAAATCACATTATAAAATTCATATATGAATAAATTACAGTTATAACATGCATATATCTGTTGTAAAAACACATAGTCACATATCACAACCAAGCCTAGTCAGAAGGCCAACTAAAAACCCAAAAGCCTCACGGTTTCACAACCCAAGACCCTTTCCTGAAGGGAACCACGGGCCCAACCACTCAACACATAACAAACACCCGCATCTCCCCAACTCATCATCCCCGAGGATGGCATCAACCCGAACACATGAGGTTACCACCCGACCCCCGAAACCACGACACAACCAATCGAACCCCAAAAAGAATTCATAGGTATTTGAATCAAGTAATTTCTATAAATTAATCTATTGAATACCATAGGACACCAATCGAAAATCAAAACCCAACCATCGAACCACCATCACACACCCCAGCACTTCAGTCGACTGGACCCAACCCCCAGTCGACTGAACAACACACTGGAAAACACCAAAACGCCTCATGCTCGGTTCAGTCGACTGAACCCATTGGTTCGGTCAACCGAACCCCAAAACCAAGATCCAGTCAACTGAACCCATAGGTTCGGTCGACTGAACTCACCCAGAAACCGTTTTTAAGCTACAGGTTCAACCCTCCAAACCTCGAATCGAAACCTCCAAACTCCAAATCAACACCCGTGAACATTCACACGTCTAGGCCTAACACCAAGACCTCAAAAGAAACTCCCGACACCCGATTTCATTCACAAAATCAACGAAAAAAATAGGTTTTAAACCCAAAAACCTAACTTGATTCAAACTCAGATCTACTGCAATCTAACCAGTAAAAAGACACCCGATTACCCATAGCACCCTTATAAAATATACAAGTCTAGAATCCTACCTCGGTGAGTTAAAAACTCGACGTCTCGATCCACGTGCAAAATCGAGTTTCATCGAAATCAAAATCTGGCAGGATGGTTGTGTAGCCCACCGTGCCGAAAGCAAGAATCTGCTGTTGAATCGTTAAAAACCGAGCCCCGAGCCCCCGAGAACTTAGAGAGAAGGCAGAGAAAAAATAAAAAACTTACTGGAGAAATTTTGAAAATTATCTTTATGAAAATATCTAACTCCATATATTTATAGGTCTCCAAAATATCTTTTTTTTTAAATTTTTGAGAATCACGCCACAACGGTCCACAGCCCCGGGAACCTACCCCGCATGCATATCTAAGCCCGATCATGCATCAAAAGCATTAAAAATATGCTGCAACGAAAACACGTAACGCGCGTCAAAAAATGCCAGAAAAAAAATAGGTCAGGGTCTCACAAGGGCGGTTGGCGGTTGGCGGTCGGCGTCGCTGGCAGTGAGGGAGAGACGGCGGCCCTGTCTCTTTCTCTCTGTTATATCCC
>JAOTRH010182827.1:0-43156 GCA_034768845.1 Heliamphora exappendiculata | reverse complement strand
CATCGAGCTCGAATATCGAATTCTCAAAACCTAAATTCGATCCGTTCGACCTAGCCAAGACCAGCTACTATAACGATGTACTATAATTGTACCAACGAAATGTCCGTGTCTATTACGATCGTGAGCCTACCTGTATAATTTGTCAGAATCTTTGACCCGATCTTCCGTGCAGCACGCACTGAGTCAAATACTGAACAGAATATACGGACTATGCATTCATTAATCACAAATATAAATATGAAACCACGATTGCTATTCTTCCTCTTCTCTCCTCATCATCTTCAATAGCCCATGTATTATCAACTTCTTCCCATATGTCCTCTCTAATAAAACCTACCTGCTATTCTCGAGCGGCATAAAAATCGGTCCACTCTACTCCCTCTAATTTCATCACGACCCTTACCAGCCAATAGGACTGCATCTCGTTGACATATGTCTCCTTCTCAAAAGGTTGGGGAAGAGTGACGCCATCAAGCACGTGGCCGAACCCATAAGGTCGTGCTGAATAATCTGACGACCAACCGTCTTCTTCATTGCATTCCTCTTCTTCCTCTTGAATTGCTGCCTGATATCCTTCCCAAACACCATTATTCCATTCTTCCACCATATCCCAGCCGTTTCCATCTATAATCAATGATCAGGCTGTCGGGTCCTTGGTAACTGGAATAGACAGGCACAGCAGATGCGCCGAATAGATGTACTGACTCAGGTCCTCTAATTGCCCCAGAGCTATGCAATTTACCCTCAACTGCTTAGCGTGGTTTGGTAAAGGGTTAGTCGTGACATTCGGCTTTGGAGTAGCAAATGGTGGCAGGATCACCTTGTTGTCGATGAGGTTCTGGAGCTGATGTCAAAGTCTTAAGCACTTATCAGTTAGATGTCCGTGACCTTGGTGGAAGGCGCAGTATTGAGAAGCATTAAACCTTGACAGTAGGGGATCAGGTATGGGCATTGGGTCCAATGGCTTGATTAGCCCCTTCTCGATGAGTCGACTTAGGGCAGTGGATAATGAAACGTTGAGGGGAGTAAACACCCTCCTTAGCCTTTGTTGCAGTTGACCATTATTTGACTGTTGGGTATTGTTGGATTGTTGGACGGAAGAGGACTAGTTCAGCAGGTTTACTTCATTTGAGCGAGACACGAGGTTAGTGGTGGCCGTTTGGTTTTAGTTGTTTGCTGGGAATGTTCTCCTTGGTTTTTGGCTAGGTTCAGATTTTTTGATATCCCCAGATTGTATGGCGTCTTCAATTTGTACTCCATCATCAAACAACTATTCAAAGATAGAAAGCTACTGCATGATAAGGTTCCATTTCAGTGGAGACTGTAGATTCTTAACCACGATCATCACTTGTTCTTTCTTAGCGGGCCAGTTTATCATTTTGGCGACTTTACCCCTCCATCGGGTCAGAAAATCAACAAAAGACTCATGATTCTCCTATCGAGTCGTTTCGAGCTCTCAGGTAGTTACGTCTAGTTGGACATTATAACTATACTGACTGATAAAATTCGTAGCTATGTCCTCTAAAGTCCTTGTTTTAGCCACCTCTAGAGAAAGAAACCATCTTTGCACGGCCCCAAAAAGTGATTTGTGAAACAGTTGGGCCTTGAGCTGGTCATCGATCCCCATGGAGGAGAGAGTTCCAACGCACATTCTCATATGAATCTGGGGGTCTCCAATACCATCAAATTTCTCAATCTCTGACATTTTAAACTTTTCAGGCAATTTTGCATTTGGGAATAGGCATAAGCCACCTGCATTCAGTATGTATTCTTCTACACCTTTGGTCTTTCTCAAAACCTTCTCCATTCGGTCGATCTTTTTTGCCACACGAATTCCCTGTACTGGGGAGTAATTTCTTCTTTTACCACCATCGGTTGGGGAACCCGAGGTAGCACAGGAACTTATGGTGCATCCTGTGCCTGATTATCATCCCAAAAGTCTTTGCCGTTCTCATTGGTATCTTTTGGCTATCTGTTGGCACCCGACAGACGGGCATGAATTGCTCAGATCTGCGCCTGACATTGGTTTTGAGCTTAGACCTGTCGCTCCACAGCTCTCTAAATCTCAATAATAGCTCTCATCAGTGTCGTCAAGTTCACCTCATTCTCACCATTTTAGCTAATTGTTCAGACACCCTATATAGTCTACCTGTCACTGATCTTGCCTAGACACGCATCGACCGTGATCTTATTGGCTCAATGATCTAGACCCGAAGCAAACCTGAATCCTAAAAGCAGAATAACTAATATCAAACACTTCCCGGATGAGAATTTTGACAACAGATAGAAAATCATCTCAAATTCCCGAAACAACAAACTATAGGCAGATAATCACTTAAACTGAAATAATGCCCCTGCCGGGCTCATACTGGCAGCATAACCACTGGATGACCTTAGATGATGGCTAAGGAGAAGGTCAATCAAATTCTAAGGAGAAGGTTCGTCTAAACAAAGAAATGGACAACACTCCGGTAGAAAAATAGCTCTAACCCTCAAGGGATCGATTTAATTTAGGATTCTAAAGCATAACGGTAGGGAAACAGAACTAGCTCACAAGGGTCTAACAAAGGTTCAATGAAAGCAAGTCTGAACAAAGGCGGGGATATATAACTAACAACCCGAAAAGAACCTAGAAGAGAGAGAAACTATCCTGGAGGTTTCAAAACAAAGCACGGGTATGACCCCAAGAAGAAAACTACTGCGTGAAAACCAAACGAGGTAAAAAACAAAACCCAGGTAAGAACCTAAAGGAAAAGCTAACCTCAACAACAAGAGATAACAGAAAACTTGGGCCGAACCCAGAAAAGGAACTACTTAAACCCGAACAAACAATCCTAACAATATGCAAGCAAAACATACAATTAAGAGAACATATAATTCTACAAGGGTTAGCAGCACCTAATGTGGGGTTCTAAGTTTACTATATGCAAAAGGCCAGTTTTGGTCAGTCGAACAGAGTACCTTCTGAATAGAGCCGAGTATATACCTCCCATGCCTGAAGTGGTGTAGGACATGGTCAAACAGTACGCCCGAACTCTTTTACTGCACCTATGAAAGCGTACAGTCAGTAAAGCTTGCCCGTCTTCCCAACAATCTTCGAAACGAATGAACGTTCAGGGTATCAGGTTGACCAGGCAAGGGGGTTTGAAGAACAATGCACATGCATGTAAAAATATAAACGAGAAATTCTTATTAAGAACCAATGATATTTTCAAGGGTAGCCCTCTTATTTAATTTTAT
The DNA here is from genome assembly GCA_034768845.1 of Heliamphora exappendiculata. Taxonomy (NCBI): domain Eukaryota; kingdom Viridiplantae; phylum Streptophyta; class Magnoliopsida; order Ericales; family Sarraceniaceae; genus Heliamphora; species Heliamphora exappendiculata. The sequence continues at coordinate 39,916 of JAOTRH010182827.1, read as the reverse complement.
AAACCAGTCCCGAGCAGAGTCGCCAGAAAATATTGTAGCGTCGAGATTTTGGGATTTTGGAAATATGTTCAAAAATAAGGGAATTCAAAGATATTTGAAAAATATCTTAACACCTTGAAAGAAAATTTTGAAAACCCCTTTTTGTTGAAAAATAGAGTCCCCACTTAGTTTTTGAGAAAAACTAAGAAAAACAAAACAGCTACTGATCTTTAAAACGTTTAACCAGAGAAAGAGGGTTCGGGAGCAAAGGTACGAATCGAGAAAGGTGTTAGGCATCCCATTCGCCCAACTGTAAGGTTAACCTCTACTAATCATAATTGGTTCTTTAATATGATTTCTCAAATGCATGCAAATAAAAAAAGTGAAGACAAAGAGATAACATCGTTTACTAATTATCATTGGTTCTTTAATATAATTTTTTAAATGCATGCAAATAAAGAAAATGAAGAAAAATAGAGAACATTTAAAATTAAATACGTAAAATACATATAACATATGTATGTATCACTCCAAATCAAAAGGAATAAAATTCTAATTCCTATGGCATGCAATTTTTAACTAAATGATACATGGAGTATACTCGCATGCAATATTATTTATGACAAATTAAATATAATGATTTGTCTAAAAGAACAAAAATATGCTAAAAGATGCTAAAATTACCTAAACGTGATTTGCTACAAAATAAACCAAACTATTCTAAACATAGCATTAAACTAACATATGAAACATGTATATTCTTAAACTATCAAACGTATAACCAAAATAAAAACATGTAAAATTCCTATATTGAAAAAGTTTACCAAAATAATGGAACCTAATAACAAGTTTTTTTATGGTAAGAAAATATTTGAAGATTTGAAAGAAAAAGAAATAAAGGAAAAGCTTATAAAAGAAAATTTAAGTCAAAATAAGAAATTTTAGAAAATGCTATCAAACTACTAAAAAAGATTAACTATTCACATTTTATATTTTAAACAAAACAAAAAAAATAAAAGAATTGAAATGAACAAATGGGTTTCAATTATTAAAAGACTTTTGTAATTTTTTGGATTTAAAAAAAAGAAAAGAAAAGAAAAATAAGGTATGTATTATAAAAATAAGATAAAGCTATAGAAAAAGAAGAGAAAAGAAAGAAAATAAATGAAACATTAAAAGAAAAATAAAACTACGTTACAAGAAATAAAATGTTAGAAAAAAAATTACACTATTATTAAAAGAAAGAGAAAAAAGAAGAAAATGAATCTATTAAAAGAACATTAAACTTAGGTTAAGGAAATAAAGGGACATTGAATTAACATTACAAGAAAAGAAAGGGAAAAAGAAAATGATACATTAAAAGGAAAAAAATTTACATTATAAGAAGAAAAAGGAAAATAAATGGAACATTTACAAGGAAATTAAACTACATTAAAAGAAAAAAAAAGGAAAAGAAAAAGAAAAATAAGAAAATATACTAGTAAATAAAATTAAACTAATACTAAAAAAATAAAAGGAACCAAATATAACTATTTTATTGTCAAATATGAATATAGTATTGGCAACTATATCTATATGTATGTAAGTGCATTATCATAACAATTAACAACATTAATTAGTTGTAATTGGCAGAAATATATTAGTACTATTTAATGAATTAATGAAAGAAAGAAAGTAACGAATGTGTTTAAGTGTGAAATGTGAGAAAATTAACAACTAAGGAAGAAAGCAACTAAATTAGATGAAGTAAACAAGATTAACTATGTAAATGAAAGGAATATGCAAATTAAAATGGAATTTAACCCGATCACTCCAAAAGAAATGGAATAGAGTTAGAATGATCGAGGATCCAAACAGAATACCTAGATTGCTAAAGAATTCTCAAGTCGGGAAATGTGACCAATTCTCGGATGGTGATCCCAAGCTAGGGTTTCAATATAGGCGTCAGACGTTTGGATCTCAGTATTTTGGCAGGGCTCCGGCATCGGGGCTCAGAATTGCTCGACAACTCGACAAAGTTTCTCTCACTAAACCTCTCACTAAATTTAGGTCCTCAGAATGTACCAGGGGGTAGGTATTTATAGAATTCTTCAACCAATGAGATGCTGCTACATTTTGGGACATGTCAATCCATTTGTAGTTGGCAGTCGCCAAGTTAGAGGTGGCAGTTGCCATGTCTAAAAATGATTCTACAAGATTCTATTGGTGGTGGCCACAATGTGAATTGGCGGTCGCCATGTTGGAGGTGGCGGTCGCCACTTTTGGCTAGGGTTTCCATGAGATTCTAATGACGATCGCCACAATGAACATGACGGTCGCCACTTTGGAAATGACTTGCATAATAAGTTATTGATGGTTCGACATAATTTCATTGGTTTGAAGGTTTTGATGATTGGGGTTCAAATACCGAGCTTCAATCACTTCCCGAGGATCGAACTGAAGCACCATTCTGACTGTTTTCATCATCGGATTCACCTAAGATTGGGTGGGGTCAAATTGGGGTGTCTATAGCATCGATCTAAGCTCTCATTGTGTGTCCGTCGCTAATACTAGGGTTTGAGCCGGGGTGTTACAATCTAGGTGGTTACAACTAGGGTTCAGACCGGGGTAATACAATTCTTGTTCTTAAGGTGGGTCTTGTGCGCATATAATTTGACCAGAGGATTTGGAATAAGGATGTAACTGGCTACCCCACGCCGTTGCCATTGAGTAAAATGGCTGAGGCATGTAGCCAAGGTGAGCATTTACCTTTTGCGACGAAGTAAGGATAGGTTTAGTGATCAATTACCCATGAAAGTCTAATCTGGTGATTCTCGGTGTAGAATCCCTATTTTAATCTGGTTGTATGTTGGCTCGGGCATCTGTATTTCATGCACAGAATCTCATATACGCATGTTTATTGACTTATCTGCTATCCTGTTATAAATTTGTCTGTCTCCTTGACTATAAATTGTACTAAGTGTTAAATAGTATGCGTTGTGGTGATTTTGTGCCGTTAGATTAGTTAGAAGGTTAGAGTATTTTGTTTCTGGGCCTTGGCTCATGGCATTCGTGCCACAAGTGAGGAGGAGTTCTTTGAGGAAGTCATCCCAATGGGAGAAGAAGAGTTTGATGAACAGGGTGAGTTCCAAGGGCACGTGGATTCCTCTGATGCATTCTGAGGAGTCGAGACCTCTTCTTTTGTTCTTATATTCAGTTCTCTCGTGCTTAATGTAAGTTTTGAAATTTCTTGGTGAAATAGTAATAGTTATGTACTTTTGAACAGTTCAAAACTCCTTTATGATGTAATAACTAACATATGTAAATATGAATGAATGGTTAGAATATCCATTTATTTATATTTATGTATGCCCTAACGTGGTCAGAGGACGGGGCATCACAGTTGGTATCAGAGCCTAGGTTTAGTGAACCTTTAGGCCTTGGGTTATGGGAAACCAAGCATTCTGTCGCATTGGAGCTCTATATCGAGTCGCGCTATGTTGATACCGAGTTCAAGAACAACAAGGAATCTATATGCAAAAGACGAGTAAGGGTATCGAGATTAGGACTAGAGATTCATGCAACGAGTTATCTTATTTTAAGGGGGGTAGACTGGAGCACGCATTAGGAGAAGTTTTAGATATCACCTCAAGAGACATCGTTAGAACCCCGCGACTTCATCTTTATAAGACATTTTCTCATTTACCCCAAACCCTGGTGTCAACTTTTTGAAGTTCTTTTATAAGTCCTTCCTTTTTATATCATCAGTTCTCAATGGTGCAGTCAAGTGTCGTTCATCGATAACTCTTATGTACCCAAGTCTTATTGATAACCCTATTCGAAATTCAATCCTAGAAAGTACCCTTGTCTTTAAGTTTTCATGCCTCGATAATAATCGGTATTCACATTTGATTCTCCTCCAATTCGAGTCATCATCTGTGAACTAACTCTTCTCTTGTAGAACTCGATATCAATTATTTGTTAAGTACCCGTTCTAAACATTCAACATTGATAAAATTTTATGCCATTGTTCATTTCTCTCAATCCTAAAACCACAATCTATTATAGTGATTTTGTGAATTCTTTGTACACTCTTGAAATCTTTACCAGGGAAGTAGACTTAGATGCTTGAATTGAAGTACATTAGGCCGACGTAACTTCAGGGAAAATATCTAGTTTGGCTACCCCTTTTGCTTAAAAATCTCTTTTATCTTAATCTAATTGCACCGGACTAGTTTCGAGGACACTTGTTTAAAGTATTGTTCACTATGAGTAACAACGATCGTCAGTAACAACTAACTATATCTTTTCAAAGGCCCCGACAAATAACACTGCCATCAGCAATCTAATGCTAGAAACGACAGCTTCACACCAAAGCATTCACAACACCACCATATGGCATAATTCAAACTTCTCTAGACTAATTCATAGCTGACCCACCCATCCGATAAACTGAGAAGAAAAAGATTCATACTGGTAGTAAAAATGAGAAATAGCCTCGAACTCATGATAATCTTAGTACGCTAGCAAAGAAAGTACATCTATATACAGCGATAATCACGCTGGCCTTCCCACCAAAATGTTAGAGTTTGGATTTTTGCCATCACTATCAAAGAACGAAGAATCTTGATCACAACAATGAACATTTGGAGTCTGATGAAGAATTGACCACCAAGTCACATGGATCACATGACTAGGTAATTACCACGGTCATATCTTTTATCATGTTCATTTTACTATACAATCACCAACCGCCTGAGAAAACGATCCAGTTATTGGAAGAGACATTCAAACCCAACGTTCTAGCACATCAAGAACATACGGTAGGGGCCAAGAGGAATGGATCTTGTAACAGCCCGATACGTATTTATTTTTGTGATTTTATGTCTTCGGTTAAGTGAGGAGACAGAATTAAATTTGGGCTTGGGTGCTATAAAAATTTTACTCATTAACGGTTAACTTAACGATATGTGGGAGTGAAGTGGAGATACATGGTGATGAATTATTTTGATATGGATAAGTTAATGGAGAAATACAAATATTTAGATGTGAATAAGGTTTGAAGTCTGAGTTGAGTATTGAGAAAATTCACAGAATTTCGGTTTAGGGATCACTGCTCGAGCGGTGGGGGGTCCGCTCGAGAAGACTATCGAGGAACATTTGGAATTCTCTAGAATGTTAGAGAAATTGGGAGTTAAATATATATGAATGTAGCTCACGTGGAAGATCCAATCTTTCATTTTCTTCTTCTCTTCCTCTTCCCCTCTAGAGAGAGAGAGTGAGAGAAATTCAAACCCCATGTGAAAACCCTAACCCTCCATCCTTCAAATTAAAGATTGAGGCGATATTGGGAGCAAGCAAGGATGGAAATCAAGCTTTGAAGCAAGGAGGTGGGAGATGAAGCACCAAGGAGGCAAGAACACCCATATCCAAACCCTAGGAGGGAAAAATTAGAAGAATCTCAAGCTTCTGAGCAAATTCGAGGTAGGATCTAGATTCTCTCATATGTCTTTGTTGATTTGGGTTGATATTTTGCTTACATATGTAAAAACTAAGTTGATTTCATTTGAGATTTGAATATTTGATAGGTGTGTGTGAGTTGAGTTGAGTTGAGTTTTATAAAATTGGGGGTTTTGGAGAAGTGATTTAACCATATCTTTGAAAAATTGTTGTCAAAAGGAGGGTTATGAGACTTTGAATACAATGTTTTGTGATTGGAAAATGTGATTTAAAGCTTAATCTTGAATGTTTATGCATTTTGGGGTTTGGAAATCAAAACAGGGGAAAATCTGGGGTTTTCTCAGGTACCAACGTGCTCAAGCAGATCCCTGTCCGCTCGAGCGCTCACATGGCAGAAGGTTGGGCGCTCGAGCACCCGACATCCACTCGAGCGGACTAACTATGCAGGGCCAACTTTGTTCAAACATATCTCTCTCATCTGGACTCTGAATTGAGTCCTTCTTGTACTCAAATCGAAGCCTCGGAAGTCATCTTTCCAACAAGACTACTCTCACAAAAAACTTCATTTTTTAGAAAAAGTTATGATTAAAATAGTGAGGGTATGTCAAAAAAATTTAATCATTTTTTACCCATTTTAGCCGAATATTTTGGAAAAACATACTTTCATTAATATTTGCCATTTTTACTAAATTTCTAGTCCCTTGAGCTTGCGGAACATCTATGGATATATCTAGATTGAGTTGGGATGCAGGTATTGGACCTATTGATTGAGTCTTCTTTACACTAGATCTGAGTTTCAAATTAATAAATGTATATGTATACATGATGGGTGTATTCCTTTAAAATTGATGTGATGGTTTAATATCAACCTTGTGTTATGGGTATGAGGTAGCATTTTGATCTATGAGAAATTGGTAACATTGTGATTTATGAGAAAATGTATAACGAAAGTTGTGAAATGAGATATTGTATAATAAACGTTGGGAAATGAGAAATTGAATACTGAAAGTTGTGATGGTAACTTTGGGTTGAGAATCATAACGATATAGTATAGTAATGAGTGGGAGAGGATGCATTTGTGGGTTAGACTCCCGGGTTTTTGTGAAAAATGAACAAATAATGAACCGTATGGATTAATGTGGATTAAGTTGGCTTGGCGGGTCCGCAATGAAAGACTGAAAACTTGCGCAAGATGGGGACCACATGCCCACGGGTTAGCTCCTGAAATGTGCTGTTATATCGTGGTGAGTTATAGAGCTATCTATTACCTAATGGTTTCGCGTAGCCTATTGGGATAATATGGAGGGATTTCTATAAGCTGCACCCGATATCGGTTCATTAACTGTGATAAATTAATTGTGATGCGATTTTGTGATAAACCGGGTACAGAAAATGTGACACAATTTTTGTGAAAAATTAAATAATGAAATGATGATATGGATAATGTAAAAGAATAAATGGGAATGAATTGACATGCGTAGGTGTGTGCGTGTGAAGAAATAATGAGTTGGTAAAAATATGTATTTTACTTCGGTTGCACCCATCACACCTCACAAATCTTGCATTACATGTGAGTTAATCTATATCCTACGAGCTTCAGCTCACGTATGTTTACCAAACCATTTCAGGTCTTGAGGACCAGAGGCGAAACCAAGGCAAAGAAAGCACTTTGAGAAGGGCTTGAAGAAAGATCTTTTTTTTTGTTCTGTATCATGTTTGTATATAAACAGAAATGAATTACTGTAATGATATTGTGGTTGTAATGGACACTTGGAAACCCAAAGTGTTTGATTGTAATTTTATATGCATGAGGATATGGTTATTTGTCGAAAACCTTTATTTCTTTCAAATACAATTTGAGTTCGACTCGTTAATGAAACAAGTGTCTAAATGGGTAATTTCTTATACGACTCGATTTTGGTTTAGTTCATGGGTCATCGGGGGTACGGGGCGTGACAGAATGGTATCAGAGCTCTAGGTTCGAATACCTAGGAGAAGTGGGGAGTAACCATGACCATAGTATGTGACCTGTTTGACAAGGTTAGGCACCACTACACGGCATGAGTTGTGTGCTTGCATGGGTTTGCGATTGAATTGTGTTGCGCGTGTTATGTGTTTATGTGAACATGGAGGGTTAAGTCTTAGGGTGATGTGGCATGCCATATGGCGTCCGATCAACTATTTTGGGGTTCAAAATAGAAAAGTGTTTGGCCGACATTTTTTTTATGAGAAATCTGAATTAGTTGCCCGAATTATCACGTTGCTCTAGGGGCTTTCCCTCGGTATGTGAATATATGTTGATGTGACTAGGTATTGGGTAATGTATAGCTTGACACTAGGAGGTTAAGTTGAGTTTAATCTAGTGAGGTGTTGTGATGCTCTTGTTGTAAAAGTTATGCCTGTGGGGCTAAGGTGAGTTGTGGTTTGGATGGTGATGTAGGTTGTGGAAGTGCGACCCGGTAGTTAGTAATTATGGTGGGTGTAAGCTCGAGAAATGAGCAATGACTATTCAGAGTATGCTGTATCCATGTGAGTCGAGGGTGACCGTAGTTAGTTGTTCGTCATGTGTTGAGCTACCAGTGGTTTGACGAACAAGTATGGTAAATTGTTTGAAACCCCTTGGAGGTTGTTGCTTATGGGTGGATATGAGGTGTGGTTTTAGGCGCATTGAGGATTATGTACGTCGTGAGCCGTGTACCCCGAGATTGGGTATGGACAGAAGCATAGTGAACGGGAAGATAGTGGATGGGAGCGTAATAATCTCCAGCCTAAAGTGTGTTAGAAAGTTTGTGCTTAGGCATGTGGTTGGGAGTGTCCCTAACCCTGAGGGGTGTTGCTAATAACCACCGTGGTGTTTTGTAATTTTGAAGGTCAGATTGATGACCCTTGTATTTTCTTTGTGGCGTGATGCTGATTTGTGTTTCTTGGTAAAAGTTAAAAGCATATATGAAAGAAGATGTTATCGATGGGTTAGTTGTTAAGTGATGTGTGAATAAGTAAGAAGAGATGTATATCGATTTTAATTGTGCTGTGGTAAATGAAGATTCAAGGTCGTTTGAGAAGTTTAATGGAAAAGAGTTTTGTGACTTGGGTCATCACTTTCAAGAATAGGAGATTATGTGGAATGTATGGTGTATGGTTAGAATGTGGATGTGAATGTATGAGGCTTGTGGGACAGGTGATAGCTATTGTTGGTGTGGCCGGCTTGGTCATTTTAAGACGACGTATTGATAGGAAGAGATCCCTTAAGAGGATGATGGCAGTGGTCTATATTCGGCTTAAAGTTTGAGTGCGGTGGTATTGTGTTAACCTTATGGGGCAAGCGATAGGGTGGTGTCCTGGGTTTAAAGTTGGTGAGCGAGGATCGTTTGTTTGTGTGATGTGTAGTTGCTTTCATGATTGGGCAGCTGTGTATTGGTGTTCCGCGTATGGTGATAAAGAGAGAAGTGTTTCTAGTTAAATATTTTACAATTTTCGATGGATGTACGGTAGTTGCGAGCTTAAAACTGTAGCATAGTTTTGCCTATTTGTTTGCTTGTTAGTATGACGTGACCAGTAAGTAGATGTGCTTAAGTGATGCGAATATATGTGGTGTTATCTTACCCTTAGGGGCGGCAAGGGAAGGATGGTGTCATTTGGTCTATAGTTGGTAGGCGAGGTTCCTTTTGTCCGTGTTGTGTATGGTTACTATCATGTTCGAATAGTGATGTGTCAGTGGAACTTATGTGTTGACATAAGAGATAGGTGTTCTCGGCTGAATATTTGTGTTTTTGGTGAGTGTACCGGGGTCGTGAGTTTGAGATTGTGGCGTGGTTTTACCTACTCGTTTGGTTGTTACCTCCCTGTTGAGAATTGAGTGATATGACGCGACCCAATGAAGAGATGTCATACAGTGATGCGAGTATATGTGATGTTGTCTTTGGTGATTAATCGATGAGTGTCTGGTGGGCGCGTGCGATGTATCGTTGGGATGCAAAGGAGTGAACGATAGTTAATGTGCTTAAGTAGAGATCTAAGTGTGAAGACCAAATGCGACGAATGATGTACACATTGTAATGGTGGCCGACAATGTTTGTATGATGATGTTCGATGTTTTTACAAAACTAGTGATTAACATTCTTTCAAACCGAGTGTGTAATGGTGGTCCTAAGAGGTAGTGACGTGGAACAAGGGGCCTAGAGCCGATTCGTTATCTTTTCGGTGGGAAAGATGTGTTGTGGGTGGTTGAATAGTGTGATTATTCTTCCTTGATGAGATTCTCGAATATCAGTTCTGTGAGGTTGCTATGAGAATACAGGACCATGGTTTAGTTGTTACCCTCATAATTAGGAGACCGTGTCCAAAAACGTATTAGAGGTATGAGGTTTAAAAAGAACGTAGAAGGGTTCGATGATGTGATTGGCCTAGTTCTAAGATGGCGTGTTTCAAGTATGATATGCTTGGAGATTGCTTGTATTTGACTATAGGTCCACAGAAGAATATGTTGTCGTTTGTTCAAGGAAAACGAAGTGTGGAGTAATAAAATTCGGTAGTATACTGTGTGGCTTGGGTGGCCTAAGACGATAAGTGAGAAACTGTGAGTTAAGATGTCTATAATAGATGTGTACCTGGGGAGCGGAAGTGTGGGAGGCGCTTGTAGAGTCGTGGAGGATATTAATAACCTTGGATGAAAGGTTTCAGGAATTGATTTTTTTTTGTTTGGTGTCGTGTGCTTTCAACGTAAGTTGCTTGGACAGTGGGCTCAAGGCCATGACGTGACTAAGATTTTCCTAGTGGGAGTTAGGTTAGTAAAGCGCAACCATGAAAGATGAGGTCTTGGCACGATGGGAATACTAGCGTTGTACCTCCGTGTATGACTGGTGACGAGCATGTAGTCCTATGGAATGTGTAGTACGGGGTACGAGGGTTGACGATGTTCGTATGTGTGCAAATGAGGTTAGAGAGTTAACAGCTTAAGTGCAGTAGATGACCTGGGTATTATGATCCGAGTTGACGGTAGCTATGTGGCTATGAACTGGGCGACCTCAGGGTGAGACTTACAGGATACTGTGAAGGCCAAGTGTTGATGGGTACTAGGAGTACATTGAGGTTGAGTCACGAGGTTGAGTCACGATATCTAGTGGTTTTGGGAAGATGGGTGTCTTCGTGAAGTAGAGTTTGTGTTGTGATCCATGAGTGTGTCCTAGGGCATAAGTACTACCGAATCGGGTGATTAGAGGATTGAGTTCCTCGTGGGTTTTCTGGGTGGAGTCTGTTTGCCTTACCGTGTGAAAGTAAGTGTGTAGGGTTATGACTCATTTGAGATCAAGTTGGTAGACTATGAATGTTTGCCCTTGTTAATGAGGGAGTTAGTATCGAGGCATAAAACCCTTTTGCACTAATTAATTGAGAATCGTTAACGGTTGTATGCAGCTTATCCTGGGTTATGTGGATATGGTTGTACCTCTGGCTCTTGGCGAAGTGGGAAATTTGTTAAAACCTTGTGGCTGAGATATTCATGTGATATGTTTCTGATATGCTCTTGTGAGTTTGGGTCTATGTTCTGTTTGGATCTATGAATTACTCTGAAGTCTTAAAGTGTGAAGAGTAGGTCAACCGTTTGAAGAGAAGGCGCGAATGTGTAAAGTAGTAATGATAAGTGGGGGAAATGCAAGTGCAGAAGTTACAAATTGCTTAATCTAAGGCATGGTAGACTTGAAAGACTAATAGGTGTGTGTATGGATGTGATTCAGTTTGTATGGAACTTTTAACTCATGAAGAGTGTTCAATCCTTGGCTCATGAAGTTCAGGTGGCAGTGTTGGCTTCGTTTTGATGGTTGAAGGGCTAGAGTGATGTAGTGCAAGTAGTAATATAGTTTTAAGTTTGTGGTAGTTAGTTGACTGTAAAAGTATGGGCGATTTTGGGATAATGTGTGTAGCCCAAGTGACCAATGTCCGAGTTTGACAATATGTGTTTGGGCTGGAGGAGTAGTTCTCGGTATACGTTGGAGTTCAATAGTGAGTTAGGCCATAATTCAACAAAGTTGGGAGAATCTTAACAGTAGTAAGACCTACGACATATAATGTTATAGTTGAGGATGTTTAGTCTTTAGGAGCGTGCATGTGATGTGAGATGGTGATCAATAACGGAGTGGTTGATTCCATCCCTAGTGATTAATTTCGAATAAGAGTTGGTGTCATGGCAAATGATGAACCATTTTAGATTGGTCAAGCCCAATATGAGTATAATTCGATGGATAAGGATGATTCTAATATTTGTGAAATATTGGTGTTTGGAAGTTAAGTCTGATGGTAATAGAAGTGTGTTAATATCCTTGAGTCATACCGCTTTGAAAGAATGATCAGGATTACGGACTAAGAAAGATGATACGTAGATCAAATGACTAAAAGAATGTGTGACTGGAGACGAATTTCGGGGACAAAACTCCCTCGGGGGGAAAGTTGTAACGGCCCGATACGTATTTATTTTTGTGATTTTATGTCTTCGGTTAAGTGAGGAGACATAATTAAATTTGGGCTTGGGTGCCACAAAAATTTTACTCGTTAACGGTTGACTTAACGAAATGTGGGAGTTAAGTGGAGATACATGGTGATGAATGATTTTGATATGGCAAAGTTAATGATGAAATTCAAATATTTAGATGTGAATAAGGTTTGAAGTTTGAGTTGAGTTTTGAGAAAATTCACAGAATTTCGGTTCAGGGATTACCGCTCGAGCGGTGGGGGGTCCGCTTGAGCGGACTATCGGGGAACATTTGGAATTCTCTAGAATATTTGAGAAATTGGGATTTACATATATATGAATGTAGCTCACGTGGAAGACCCAATCTTTCATTTTCTTCTTCTCTTCCTCTTCCCCTCTAGAGAGACAGAGTGAGAGAGATTCAAACCCCATGTGAAAACCCTAACCCTCCATCCTTCAAATTGAAGATTGAGGCCAGATTGGGAGCAAGCAAGGTTGGAAATCAAGCTTTGAAGCAAGGAGGTGGGAGATAAAGCACTAAGGAGGCAAGAACACCCAAGATCCAAACACTAGGAGGGAGAAATTAGAGGACTCTCGAGCTTTTGAGAAAATTCAAGGTAGGATCTAGATTCTCTCATGTCTTTGTTGATTTGGGTTCATATTTTGCTTACATATGTAAAAACCAAGTTGATTTCATATGAGATTTGAATATTTGATAGGTGTGTGTGAGTTGAGTTGAGTTTTATGAAATTGGGGGTTTTGGAGAAGTGATTTAACCATGTCTTTGAAAAATTGTTGTCGAAAGGAGGGTTATGAGACTTTGAATACAATGTTTTGTGATTGGAAAAGGTGATTTAAAGCTTAATCTTGAATGTTTATGCATTTTGGGGTTTGAAAATCAAAGCAGGGGAAAATCTGAGGTTTTCTTGGGTACCAACACTCTCGAGCGGATCCCTGTCCACTCGAGCGCTCACATGGCAGAAGGTTGGGCACTCGAGCGCCCGACATCCGCTCAAGCAGAATGGCTGCGCATGGCCAACTTTATTCAATCATATCTCCCTCATCCGGACTCCGAATTGGGTCACTCTTGTACTCAAATCGAAGCCCCGAAGGTCTTCTTTCCAACAAGACTACTCTCACAAAAAAATTCATTTTGTAGAAAAAGTTATGATTAAAATAGTGAGGGTATGTCAAAATTTCTTAACCATTTTCACCCATTTTTAGCCGAATGTTTTGGAAGAATGTACTTTCATTAATATTGGCCATTTTTACTAAATTCCTAGTCCCTTGAGCTTGTGGCACATCTATGGATATATCTAGATTGAGTTGGGATGCAGGTATTGGACCTATTGATTGGGTCTTCTTTACACTAGACGTGAATTTCAAATTAATATATGTATATGTATACATGATTGGTGTATTCTTTTAAAATTGATGTGATCCTCTAATATCAACCTTGTGCTATGGGTATGCGGTAACATTTTGATCTATAAGAAATTGGTAACACTGTGATTTATGAGAAACTGTATAACGAAAGTTGCGAAATGATATATTGTATAATAAACGTTGGGAAATGAGAAATTGAATGCTGAAAGTTGTGATGGTAACTTTGGGTTGATAATCATAATGATATAGTATAGTAATGAGTGGGAGAGGAACCGTTTGTGGGTTGGATTCCTGGATTTTTGTGAAAAATGAACAAATAATGAACCGTATGGATTAATGTGGATTAAGTTGGCCTGGCGGATCCGTGGCAAAAGATTAGAAACTTGCACAAGATAGGGACCACATGCCCACGGGTTAGCTCTCGAAATGTGGTGTTGTATCATGATGAGTTATAAAGCTATCTATTACCTAATGGCTTCGCGTAGCCTATTGGGATAATAGGGAGGGGTTTTTATAAGCTGCACTCAATATCAATTCATTAGCTACGATAAATTAATTGTGATACGATTTTGTGATAAATCGGGTAGAGAAAATGTGACACAATTTTTTGTGAAAATTTGGATAATAGAATGATGATATGGATAATGTGAAAGAATAAATGGGAATGAATTGACGTGTGTAGGTGTGTGCGTGTGTGCGTGTGAAGAAATAATGAGTTGGTAAAAATATGTTTTTTACTTCGGTTGCACCCATCACGCCTCACAAATCATGCATTACATGTGAGTTAATCTATATCCTACGAGCTTCGACTCTCGTATGTTTACCAAACCATTTCAAGTCTTGAGGACCAGAGGCGAAACCAAGGCAAGAAAAGCACTTTGAGAAGGGCTTAAAGAAAGATCTTTTTTTTGTTCTATATCATGTTTGTATATAAAAATAAATGAATTACTATAATGATATTGTGGTTGTAATGGACACTTGGAAACCCAAAGTGTTTAATTGTAATTTTATATGCACGAGGATATGGTTATTTGTCGAAAACCTTTATTTCTTTCAAATACACTTTGAGTTCAACTCGTTAATGAAACAAGTGTCTAAATGGATAATTTCTTATACGACTCGGTTTGGGTTTAGTTCATGGGTCCCCATGGGTATAGGGCGTGACAGAGCAACCTTTGGAAAGACTATAGAGAAAATGAAAGCATATGATTACAGACTTCGTCATCAGGAATATCAAGATCACCTCAAAGACCGGTAACTCTTTAGTTGAACAATTCTAGGACTTGGGTGCCAAGGAGTTTAAGGAAATAGTGAGTCCCATTGACGTTGAAGATTGTGTGAAGGGTGGAGTGCGCATTTTAGACAGACAAAGTTATTCACATGGTAGGTTCTTAAAGTATTGATTTATATTCGTTTGGCGTCTAGACTGTGTAACTCTTATGGAGTTGTATTCAGTTTCCATTGTGGTATCGATGTAAGTCGTAAGGAAGTAGCCTTTGAAAACCTTTTGTGATGTGGCATGTTAGAGCAAGTTTGTTTAGATTGGTGAGTAGATATTTCTGGTATAGAGAAGGAATTTTCTTACGGGAATGTGTGAACTCTATGTATGAGAAGTTGGAGGGTGACATAATTTTGTTATTTTTGGTGGAGTTGTGTAGTAGCATAATGTGAGTACGTGGGAGGAATAAGTGTTGGGATGAGAAAAGTGGAAGCGTAAGTGAGATTATACAAATTTATGGGTATAGTTTTTATATTTGGCCTTAAGTGAATCGAGTGTCTTGGTAGAATGTGGGTAAGATGAAATAATTAAAGTGCGAAACTGGTTCTTGGTTTGATTGTGTGGCAGAGAATGAGTGAATGGGATTGAGTGATGATGGTAAGAGATTTTAGAATCAGAAGTTAGTACTGTTCATTTAAAGGATTGTAGGGTGGATGGTACGTACGTGAAGGAAATATGTGACGAGGTTGTGACTGGATTCATATGGGTAAGCATATACTTGGGGAGCATTTAGTCTGTGTGGTATGTTTAGCCCTAGTGACTCAATAGGTTTAAGTGGCGGTATTAGTCTTGATGGTCGTAAGGCTAGAGTAGTCCAACATAAAGTGGTGATGTGATTTCGAGTTAATAGTCGTAGTCAATCGAGAAGTAGTCTTCGATGTACGTTTGAATATGGCAATGAGCTAGTTTTTGATGGAGTGACAGTCTTTCCAGACATAAGTGGAGAATGTTTGAAATCAATTTCGGTGGTGGGCTAGTTTAGAGACATAAGATCGCTTGTGGAAATTGTACTCGATGTAAGTTGTGTTTTGGATCCATCGTGTTCTCAATGATAGATTACGCTCATAATACCAAAAATTGAAAGTGTGGGAGTTAGATATACCCAAGACTGCCTTTAGGACTCGATACGAGCATTATGAATTTAAGGTGATGTATTTCGGGTTAATGGATGCGCCTGCTGCGTTTATGGACCTGATGGATCGGGTGTTCAGAAGCTTTTTAGACCAATTTATAATTGTGTTGATAAATGATATTCGGTTATATTCTCTGAGTGAAGAGAAAAACAGAAATACGAACTTTTTGGGGCTAGTTGATTATGTGACATAGTCCTTGAAGATTTGGTAGTAATCAGTTAAGATGTTAGTAGGACAAAACAACATTTACTCTAAGTGCTGAACATATGGGCCGCCTTATCCACACCCTCAATAAAGAATAACTCAAGTAAATAAGAACATAATTTTTGGGGAACGAGAAGGCACAGTGATAGTAAATCTTCCTTAACCTTCCATGCGACGAAATACGGGGTGAAATTTTGGGGATGAAATTTGTTGAAGGAAGGTAGTTTGTAACGGCCCTACTCGGATCCTAGTATTAGTGACGGATAGTCCACGAGGCCATAGAGTACGGAGAAGGTTCAAAACCCTAATTCGAATCGAAAACCCTAAGGTCGGATAGGAAACCCTAAAATGTCCAAAACTCAGGCAACAAAACCTTAGCACCAGGAGAGTCCCAATATTCTAAATGAAGTAAATATCATGAAATAATGAGTTAAAAATAAAAAATTCTCATAAATAGGGTAAAATGACCATTTTGCTCATAGTACAACAAAAAGTCTTAAAAATCTAAATTTTGACACACGGATATCATAAATCAAGAATTTAAGTACAATTAAGTAGAAAAAGAACAAAATAACATCAAAAATAACAAAATTATCCCTAAGTGGCCGACCACCTTGGGAAGAGTGCCAAAAAGTGACTTTTTGCTTTCTTTTTAGTTTAAAATGATGAGAAATGTATCAAATTAAACTTTATGATGATCAAATACTTGTTGAACAAGTAATATTCATAATAATGTAGTGTTATAAGTCAAAAAAAGCAAACAAATCATTATTGATATTCATACACAACAAAATAAGTCAAAAAGTCATATATTGCCAAAATAGCTTAATTTGACTTAAAAGACTATATTTATTTAATCAATTGCTATGAAAACTATGATAATACATGAAAATCCTATATTTATCATACACATACTAAAATAATAGGTGTTAGTAGGAAAAGACACTAGAAAGATACATCAAATTAACTTTTAATGCATTTTCTTGTACAAAAAGGGCACGCAAACCAATGCAAAATTCCTTGACTGGTGTGGAGTCAGGTTTTTGTCCCCCAAATCGCCTCCTAGCTGTATTTTTCTTCCCCATATCTGATTTTTTGCTCTCAAAAGTTGCACCCATTCAATTCAACTCAAATCTCATTAATTAAAAAGAAGAAGAAATGTATTTCCATGGTACTTCTTGTTCACTCTTTGTTCCCTAACCTTCTCCTATATAAACCAAGCCAAACACCACTCCCTCCCCTTCATCTTTTCATGCAAGAGGGGGAAAAAACCAGAATTTAAAATATTCCTGAAGGGTTTGGATGAGTTGAGAGAAGAAAGAAAAGAATGAAGAAAGAAGAGAGTTAAGAAATCAAGAGGTGTTTTCCTCTAAAGCTAAGTCCTTCCATGCCACCATCCTTGAGCCCTCTAGACAGGTAAGTAAAAACTCTAAATCTTATGTCTAATATCCCTCAAAATATCTCCCAACACATTCCTTTAAACACTCTAAGAATCGAGAACCGAAATCAAATCGAAAAGGCGTCGTAGTTGAAAATTTGGGGCTGTTATGTTTATGGGTAATATGAGATGTTGTTATATATTGTTATCTTTGAGTTTGATGACTTCTAAGTGTGATGGAGCCTTGGTATTAATGTCTAAAACACAAGCATACAATGAAATGGAACAAAAACTTGACATGACATAAGTAGAAGATTTGGACCCTAAGAGACTTGATTTTTGATAACATAGATATTTCTACCCTGAACTTTGGAACGCCATAACTCAATGTAGAAAATTGATCTAAGAATGTTCTTTATGTCCAGATTTATATTTTTGTGTTAGATTTCATCCAAAGTTAGTTTCAACTCACTTTCATAAGTAGAACTTGAGATACTGTAATTTTACCAAAATTTGTCATTTTCTGACCAGTCAACACTACCGACTTGGAAACCCTAGTTTAAAGTGAGATTTGAACTTTGGTCAAAATTTGAAAGTTGTAGATAACATGTATAAATATCTACCCACCAAAACGAAGCACAACATATTGAGTTTTGATATGTCAAAACTCCTTTGAAAATATTTGTTGAGTTTCAGCCCTCAAGGGACACTTCTGTCACATATTTTTATATAGCCCAAAACTCCTACTTTTAGTGATCTATTCCAAAAGCGGTCTACATAAACCCAGAAAATCAGACCTTAAAGCCTCGAGATGATACCCCAAAATCGTTTCAAACCCTCTGTCCAAAATCGGCTCTGCTGAGTTTTGGCAGCTAACAAAACCTACTTTCTAAAATGGCCAAAAATTTTAACTTATTTCAAACTACTACCCTTAGCTCTAAACATGAAACTTGTAGGGAACATGTTGAGCTAGACCATACTCAAAAATGGTCTCATTTGGATTTGATCGGATACCCCAAAACGGAGACCAACAAAAGCATGTTTATAGTAAAATTTTGAGAAAAGTGTTGAACCATTTTTACTTAGGATGTTTTGTTCACCCATTTGCCTTAGGTTTTGGCCTTAGTAATAAATATAAGAGTTGTAGTAAATATTTTTATCTAAATGGTGTTTAAAAATCATAACTTGATTCCAAGTCTAGATGCCCCAAAACCTTGTTGGCTCTTTTAATTTAATACTCGATTTTGGTATTAAAAGTCGCTAAGTGTGAATTGAGTACCATTTTCTTTGAGACCCGAGTTCTTGTATGATGATCGATTTGAATTAGTTAATTAGTGTTTTTAAGTGAATGTATAATAATTTAGAACTCATGCTATCATGTTGAATCATATCTTGAGAATTGTAGCTTGTGCTTTACATACTTGTACCTTATGCTTTGCGCGTTATACCATAAACCTTGCCATGCTATTGATGGTTGTACTTGAGATCCATACCATACATCATTGATATTATCACTTACATCCTGCCATATTGGAGTCCATCAGTGCAAACCATTGTTGGGATTGGCTATATTGAAATTGTCCTTCTTGGTTCTAAGTCTAGGGTGTCCCTAATTGCCATTTTCAAAAATATTTTGGTTTATACACCCTGGGTGCATCCTCAGTGTTTGAAATATTTTTTTCTTATACACCCTTGGTACGTCCCTGGTGTTTTAAATGGTTTATAGATATTGTTAGGCACCATGGGTTCGTCGCTAGCACTTTGGTTTTGGTATCTCTTTGATTTCGTTGCTCCTTGAGTTATGATACGGGTAAATTGGGTAATTTCAGGGAGAGCCTAATTCGGTGGACCTAATTCCACTGTGGTGGTAACTTTGGAGAAGAACCTAATTATGACGGACTTAAACCCCATTGCCATGATGTTTTGAAGGGTAATTTCGGACATAGCCTAATTCGGGGAACCTAATCCCACTGTAGTGGTAACTTCAGAGAAGAGCCCAATTATGGCGGTCCTAAATCCCTCATCTTGGTACTTTGTATAATATGAAATGTCTCTTGAATTTTCCTAATTATCTCTTAGACTTTGGGTTGATGCCCAACGAGCATTCTTGTTCTTAAGGTAGGTTTTGTGCGCATATAATTTGACCAGAGGATTTGGAATTATTGTAACTGGCTACAACACGCCGTTGCCATTGTGTAAAATGGCTGAGGTATGTAGCCAATGCGAGTGTTTATCTTTTGTAACAAGGAAAGGATAGGCTTGGTGATCAATTACCCATGAAAGTCTACTTTGGTGATTTTCAGTGTGAAATCCCTGTTATAATCTGGGTGCATGTTGGGTTGGGCATCTGCATTTCATGCACAGCATCTCATATATGCATATTTATTGACTTATATACTATCCTGTTATAAATTTGTTTGTCTCCTTGACTATAAACTGTACTGGGTGTTAAATAGTATGCATTGTGGTGATTTTGTGTTGTGAGATAAGTTTGAAGGTTAGAGTGTTTTACTTCTGGGCCTTGGCTCATGGCATTCATGCCACAGGTGAGGACGAGTTCTTGGACGAAGTCATCCCAGAGGGAGAAGAAGAGTTTGAAGAACAGGGTGAGCTCCAAGAGCACGTGGATTCTACCGATGCATTCTGAGGAGTTGAGACCTCTGCTTTTGTTTTTATATTCAGTTTTCTCGTGCTTAGTGTAATTTTTGAAATTTCTTGGTGAAACAGTAATAGTTATGTACTTTTGAACAGTTCATAACTCCTTTATGATGCAATAACTAACGTATGTAAATATGAATGAATGGTTAGAATATCCCTTTATTTATATTTAAGTATGTCCCAACGTGCCCAGATGACAGGGCATCACACACTACATCGTGGAGGTTGATCTTTGTATGATCAGCGTTTGTCCATGAAACCATTGGGTCCAGGCACTGTGTCGTGGAGGCTGATCTTTGCATGATTAGCCTTTGCCCGTCTGACCCATCGGTCCAAACACTACATCGAGAAGGCTGATCATTGTAAGATCAGTTTTTGCTCGTCTAACCCTTAGGTCCAGGCACTACGTTGTGGAGGCTGATCTTTGCATGACCAGCCTTTGCCAATTTAACCCTTTGGTCTGGCACTGGTGGCATTGAAATTTTAATAGGAAGCCTGAAAGATTTTGATCAAATGTCATTTAATTCAAAATTGCAAAAAAAAATAATGTTATTACAACCCAAATACATGATTCCTAAGGATAATATTTCCTAAGGTGTTCGACATTCCATAAGTGGGAAAATAACTTCCTTTATGTTGTTTGGAGTTTATATAGGCCTCTTCCGAATTGGGATTTCACCACATAGGGTCTTTTCCAGTTAGATTTCAATTTTCCCTCAACTAGACTTTTAGTGGCCTAGATGGCCCTTCTTAGGACTTAGTCTCTTGGGATGAATTTCTTGTTTTTCACAAGAGAGTTGTAGTACCTTCGCATCTACTCTTAACAAGTCACCATTCTTACAGCTAACGTTTCCTTGATTTCTTTGATAAGGTCAAGGTCTAGCCTCAATTCCTGATCATTCTAACTCAGGTCATACGGTTCCACCATTGCACTAGTCAATCTAATCTTAACCAGATTCATGGCCATAATGGCCAAAAGTGAGCATATATGAGGTCTCTCCTATAGGTGCACGGGCTGTAGTTTAGTATGCCCAGAGGATGTTGGAGAGTTTCTCCCTCCACAATCGTTTTTAGGCTTCTAACTTCGTCTTAAAGATTTTAAGGAGTGATTGGTTTGTGACCTCTGCTTGTCCATTAGGCTGGGGTGTGCTGGAGAAGCATAGTGTATCTGAATCCTTAGCCCTTTACAAAATTTTACGAATTTTTGATTATCAAATTACTTGCCGTTGTCTTTTACCAGTGCTCTTGGGATTTTGAAGCTACAAATGAGGGACTTCCACACAAATGGGTGATGTTCTTTTTGGTGATCTTCGCTAATGGCTCCGCTTTCACCCATTTGGTGAAGTAGTCAATTGCTACTACCAAAATTTCAACTACCTCCAAGCCATGGGGAAAGACCCAACAAGGTCTAATCCCCACTATGCAAACGGCCATGGGCTAGTCAGAATTTTGAGCTCTACTAGGGGCTGCCTTGCTATATTCACAAAATGTATGCATTTATCACATTTCTTCACAATGTATTTGGAACCTAGCAACCTAGTATGCCAATAATGCCCTACCATAACTATTTTTTCAACTACGAACCTAGCCCTTGAATGGTTTCCACAAACTCTTCATGGACCTCTTGAAGTACGTAAATTACCTTCTGCTTTGATACACAACGTAAATATATCATTGACACATTCTCGTATAAAGCACTCTATTCATAATGAGGTATCTCACTGATTGGAACTTCACTTTCTTGGCTTCCTTATTATCTCTAAGAAGCTTTCCACTTTCTATGTATCTTAAAATGGGTTGTGCCCAAGTTATGGTGTGAATTTCCATCATTTCTTAATGGTTTGGCTGAATTTATGTGCTAGGTTGGTCAACTGTTGCTATGATCACCTCACTATCCATGTCTCATATGGCAGAAGAGGCTAACTGTGCTATTTGGTCATCTTTCTGATTATCCACCCATAGAACCTGTTGAAGCTTTATTTGCTAGAACTACTTACATAGGTCATCTACCAGCAACATGTACCTTTTGAGCCGATCCGCTCTTACCTCGTACATCCGCTCATCTGCTATGCTACGACTTATGAGTCGGTATTGATCAGAGCCTACTCCACTCCATATGCCTGCTCCAAGGCCCCTTGATCAATGCTTCATACTCTCATTTATTGTTGGTTATCTAAAAGTTGAGCCGCACAGCGTGCTTGATTTGGTCTCCTTGAGGAGAAACGATTAGCATTCCTACCCTTCAAGCTTTTTCGTGTCGATCCATTGATATTGAATAGCCACGTTTCCTGCTCGTTTGATGTTTGTTCATCACTTTTTGTCTTTCTTCCTAATTAATCTGAGTTCTTTTCTTCATGCCTTTGTTCGACTTTAGTATGATTTTCATGAGATGATCTATTGGAGATTCTCAGGTAATCTCCACCACAAAATCTGTGACCACTTGGCCTTTTAGGGTTGTGCGGGGCTTGTACTCTATGTCAAACTGTCCCAACTTGGTCGATCATTGCATTGCTCTGCCCGACACCTCAAGCTTCTATAGTTTTTCTCTCAGAGGTTGATCAGTGAGGACGACGATAGTGTGAGCCTAAAAGTATGATCTTAGCTTTTTGGACGACGTCATAAGAGCAAAGGCCAACTTCTCCATCTTTGGGTACCTACATTCCCCTCCTTGAAATAATCTACTGGTATAGTATACTTGTTTTTGTTGTCCCTTGTTCATTCTCACTAGTGTTGAGCTTATTATTGTTCTAGATACCGGTAGGTATAAATATAATTCTTCATATGGGATGGGATTCGAGAGGAGCGAGGTTTTTTACAAGTATTCCTTCAATTCTACGAAGCCTCATCACATTTATTGCTCCAAGTAAATGGCTTCCTTAGAGTCTTAAAGAATGGTAAACATATTCCATCGCTCTTGAGGTAAAACAATTTAGGAAAGCTACTCTGTCAGCTAGTGCGGGCATTTTGAAAGAGGTGGGCCATTTTCCTTTTTGGATGGAAATTGTGTTCGGATATCCATTGTTCTTAGAAAAAGGTTCCTCTTGTAATGGAAAGTTTAACAAGATATCCATACATGAAAAAATATAGTCGCCACTTGATTTTTGAAAAAAAAACTAAGAAAAATAAAAATAGGCCACAAGTCGTTAAAACGTTATAAGAGAAAAAATAGAGGGTCTGAGGGCTAAGATATGAAAAGGGAATGTGCTAATCACCCTTTTTCGCTTAATCGTTTGGTTAACCTCTACTTCACCATTTTTGGTTCTTATTTTAAATTTTTCAAAGAAAGCAAATACAAAATGGGAGGTTAAAATGAGTTCATACAAAAGCCAACAAGAAAATAAAAATTCTATCTAATTAAGAGGGAAGGATCTTACTGGTCATGCAAGAGTGATTATCTTATCTAAGTATGCCACACTTATTGTTTACGCAAAAACAAAACAAAACAAAAACATACAAAAAAGAAGGAAAGGTCACACCAAAAGAAGGACAAAAATCCTAGGGGACATGCTGTACGATTTTCATTTCTAACATACTACATATAAGGTCAAACATAAATAATCGAAGGTTCAAACATAATTTTTGAGCTACTGGTTTAACAAAAAGTACACGACTATAGCAACAAAATGTTACGGCCATGAAAAAGGATAAAGAAAAGCTCGCAACCGTGAAAAATATACATAGCAGCCGTTTTAAACTACAATAAAAACTCAGCCATGACAACAAAAAGTCGCGATGCCATGTTTAAGAAATTACAGAGCCATTTTTCAGTGTCTAAAGTGTGAGTGAGCACAAAGTTGTACAAAAAACATTATGTCTTACACTTAACAGAACACAATTAACGTACTATTTTGCACAAAATCTCAAATATACTCATGTTTATCATTTTTTTAACTATATCCAACGACCTAAATGAAAATATATGCTTGACATAGAAAGATTTATGAATATAGTAACCAAAAGAAATTTAATAAATGGAAACCCTAATCATAATCACTCTTGGGAGAGAGATAGAGAGAGAGAGAGAGAGAGAGAGAGAGTAGGAGTTTAGAAACATTATGATTTTCTAAGGTTTCCTGAAATGGTCAAACGTCTCCTCAAGCTTCGCAAATTGGAGTTGGCTAGCCTTTCGCGTGTTCTGAATCCTCCAAAAACAATAATGTCACAAACTCGACTGGAGGGGTGAGTATGGTTTCGGGAAATGATTGTAGTATCGGGGTGTGTATGTAATTTGGTAAAGTATCGAGTGAGTAGAAAGTTCAGCACAGTATCGGCTCTTAGAATGATGTCCCTTTCTTATGAAAACTGCACCTATTTATAGGCTTTAGGGCATCATCGAGATCCTCTAGAATGCTGCCACCTGTCCAAAAAGGTGCTAAGGTAGTGGCCATGTACTTGAATGTCACAGCCGTGAACAAAAAGTATAAACCCAGACGGCCATAACCTTCGAAGGTCGTGGCCTGTTGTGAGATCATAAAGATGTCAAAGCCATAAGAGTGGAATTCACATACTACTATAGGATCAGAAAAAGCTTTTGGCTGTGAACTTTGAGTTCACGGCCTAGTGTAGGATCATAAAAAGGTGGTGATTGTGAGGATAAGAGACCGTGGCCTAAATGTTTTAGAAAAATGAGGTACTTTCTTGGGTTTTAAGTTGACTTCTTAATATCACAATTGCCTATAGGTATTGTTAGTTCTAAGCAACCCAAGAGGAGGGTGAATTAGGTTTTAAAACGATAATAATGATTTTAAAATCTTTTATGAAAACCTTTTAATATCACAAACAATTATAACAAGTATAATCAAGGAATAGGGTAAGGCGAATATTAAAGAGGTTAAAGAGAGAAAAATTGAACTAAATACCGAGATTTATAGTGGTTCGGCTTCTTCCAAGCTTACATCCACTCCCCAAGACTCCTCTGGAGAATTTCTACTAATGTAGAATACTTATGGGTGCATTCAAAACTTTTACAACATCAAGACGATCCTACAAAAAACACGCTCCTATTTTTCTTCTAATCTCTTGAGTTCTTCTTTGATAAGAATTACTCACTCGCTCAAATGATGAAGGGTGACTCACCCTTAGATACAATAAATGAGATATTATAATGAATACCACTCACTCTCTTTACAAAATGATTGGTAATAAATGAGGAGTAAAGAGATGAGAAACAAGAGCTAGAGTTATGAGTAATAAATGAGAGCATGGGAGATTTTGTCTTTGATTCAAGCAATACAACAGTAAATGTATGTCTCCAATTCTTTAAATGTCTGAAGAGAAACTCCTTATATAGACTACTGAAAATCCATGGCCGTTGAAGGTAGGTGGGAACAATAAATGCCAAAATCCAACCATTAAACTTAGCTGCATAATTTGAATTTTCATCGCATGTGTCGATATAAATGGTTTTGGGTTGACACAAATCTTCTAGGGCTTGGTTCTTTAAGTGATTAGGTTGACTTAAATCTTTGTTAGTGTCAACAAAAATTTTTGTATTCTTCTTACCAACATAACGGTGTCGACACAAATACATTTGGTGTCGACTCTTTTCGTACTTCAGCTTCCCAAGAGAGTCTTTTTGTGTCGACTCAAATTACCTTTGGTGTCAACACTGAAAAGTGCAAGAACTCTCAGTAATTTTGTGACGACTCATTTTGGCTTTTGTGTCGACTCAAAATTCTTCAGGAAATCTCAGTAGATTTGTGTCGACTCATCTTCAATTGGTGTCGACTCAAAATCCCCAAATGACCAAAGTGAAAAATCACTTAGTGTTGACTCAAACTGAGTTTGTGTTGACTCAATGTAGTGCAGAGAGTCTTAGTTATTTTGTGTCGACTCAAAATTTAATTTCTGTCGACTCAAATTAGAATACCTGAAACATCTTAGAAAAACATGTCAAGGTGTTGACTCAGTTGTTCAAATGTGTCAACACACTTGAAAAATTCAAGTATTCTTTGCCTTAAGGTGTTGACTCAAATATCAATTTGAGTTAACACAAAATATTCTTTGACAAGAATACTTAAGTGTTAATCCATTTAAGAGATGAGTCATCTCATATGGTTAAAGGTGTTAACTCATTTGTCAATTATAATCAATACAACCTTTTTTAAAATAATGAACAATATCTTTTTGAATCAATTTTACTTGGAAAATGATTTATTAAAATTATTAAAATCTAAATAAAAAAGTCCTTGGGCTAACAATCTCCCATTTTTTGATGATTACAACATTTTCTAGAAAA
Source organism: Heliamphora exappendiculata (assembly GCA_034768845.1). Taxonomy (NCBI): domain Eukaryota; kingdom Viridiplantae; phylum Streptophyta; class Magnoliopsida; order Ericales; family Sarraceniaceae; genus Heliamphora; species Heliamphora exappendiculata. The sequence goes on along the minus strand of JAOTRH010182827.1, from coordinate 13,759 downwards.
CATTTAAAAAAATTTTGAGCAAGAGTTCTTCACTTATCATTATGCCTTTAACAAGATATGCAGTTAAATCAACATGGCATATAATGATAATACAAGCCACACGCTTACAAGAATTTATAATTGAATTCAGAAGCATTCTGAATTTAATAAAATTTGGGCAGTAATTCAATATTAATTAAACAAATCACAAATTAAGGCATTTGTTCAACCATATGCAAAAGCTCAACACCCCAAAATTTATGTTTGTTCTAGTATGGTAAAGAGATCTAACACATATATGCAAGGATCAAATGTCATTCATCCATAAAAGTTAGAAACAAGGAAAGTATGTTGGTTAGGTATTATACCATTTATATAGATAACAACAACAAAGAAATATTTTAAGATTGCAAACTTCTCCTTCCAAAAAAAAAACATCTTTCTTTTCTTCTTCCTTTTCTTCTGTTCTCCTCTTCAATTCTCTATTTTCTTTTTATCTCCCCTTTCGGAATCATCAAATCCCTGATCATCCATGAACTTCTTGAATTTCTTCTTCTCTTCAGCTTTCTCCTTTAAAGAGTGAGCACGTTCCTCGTTTTCTTCTGCAGCTGCCATGACTTCAAACATGGCTGCCAAAGCTAGATCTACCTCACGCCTCAGTCGAGCTTATTTTTCAATCTTTGTCTCCTTGGGCTTGAATTGTTTGTCCCAAGCATCTTGAAGCCATTTTAGATGCTCTTCTACTTTTCTGAAATTGTTCTGAACAACAGAAACTATACCTTCTTCATGCTCCTTTCTGACTTACTGAAGGATGTCATTGTTGCAAGTTACAATGGAGACAATACTATCATCCATAGTTTTGCATAAAGCTCTCCAAGCATTAGTGGAATTTTCAACGTCTCGTCTAAGATCACTGTTCACATTGTCAAGGTGCTTGATCTTGTCAAAGAGGGAGGAGATGGTGCTGTGGAGATCAAAAAGGTCTTGATCAACCTTTGCTTGAATGTTGGTTAGGGAAAAGGATAAATCCTTTACTAAGGATATAACCTTAGAAAGATCAACCGAGAGAGGAGGATCAGTAAATGGAATAGATGCATACTCAAAATGAGTAGAAGGAGGAACAAGAGAGGGACTAGAGGAGTGTCCATGAGCATCAGCCCTAGTGGATGGAGTAGTAGGTGATCCAAAATCAATATGAATGGGGGAAAAGTCATGAGGAGAATTTCTGGTGGCAGATAAAGTACCACAACAGGTGGTCCAGATACCATCACTTTTGAAATTTGCATATGTTTTAGGGTGGACAACCCATAATGGTCATGTTTGGAAAAAACGATGACCTTTTCTTTAGAAAGATTGACATCGAAGTGCCGAAAAACTTTAGTGAGAAACATAAGTGGGGAGAGAGGAGTTTGATTTTTTGTGAGATTAAAGCATGTTAGAGATGAATAAAAATTGAAGATCTAGTTTTTTCTGTTCAATGATACACCACATGACAAAGATGTGCACGTAAGTAACATCACCGAACTTCCCTAACTGGGGCAAGAATATGTGGTTAACCATATGGTGAAGGATGCGCATTTCGAGCTTTAAAGAGTTTTCCTCCAAGGGTTTTGAGGGATCAATTTCCTCAACCAAAAATATTTGGTTCACTGCATCGTGAAAGGAGAAACCTTCGATTTTGATGGTTCTCTTGTTCTCTTTGCAAGAGACAAATATCTCACCCTCTGTAATATAAAGAATCTCATTAAGGACACTAGAGGCCAACTTTATTTCAGTACCATTTACCCAAGAGGTAATGGTGTTACTGGGAATACAAGAGACGTGAAAGTGCGCATACAAGAGTTTTACTAGAGTTGAATAATGGGGGTCACAAATTTGAAGTAACCTCTCCCGACCAAGTTTAGAAAAAAAAATCTTTGAATTTCATATCAATGGAATCAAAATACTCAAAATAGATAAAACGTTCAAGTATTACCTTTCGATCCATGAAGGATGAGAAGTATAAGTTCTGGAATTTGTTGGATTTGAAACTTAATGATTCAGTCATTCCAATTGTCGTAGATCTCGTCGCCGTCGTCGTTGTCATTATCAATTTATTCTGTTTCTTTTGAGCCCTAGGATTTGAAGGGTCTTCGTCTTGCCTCTTGCTACCCTTTCCCATAGTTCTTGCGATAATTGTGAGGGAGGTTGAGAATCGGTGGAGAAGATGGGAAGAGGAGGGGTCGACTCGAAGTTTTGAAGAAAGGGAAGATGAAAAGATGCGGGAGAGAAATGGTCTTTGATGAGAGAGAGACATAACAACGCATCGGCTGTGGGATCGGTGCCTTTAAATAGGCAAAAATTTGTGTCGACATAAATTGAATTTGAGCCGACACGATTCTTCGCGAGTGGGGGTGTTTAGAGACAAAATTGTGTCGACACTTTTTCAAGTAAGGTCGACACTTTCGGCTAATTGAGTCGACACGTTTTAGCATTGGGTCGACCCAAATTTACCGAGAGCATGAACTCAAAATTGAGTCGACACTATATAGAGTTGGGTTGACACTTTTCCAGCCGTGCCTCTTCTATATCGCTTTGAGTCAGCTCAAACATACATGTGTCGACACTTTTTCGAGTAGGGTCGACACATTTCACACATCAAAATAGAATATTAAAAGCATTGAAATGTATTGAACAGACATGATTAGTATGGCATTTTAATCATCAATTATGAGCACATAATATACTAAGTTCTTTTCTTATATAACATATTATTTCTTCATTTAATGGTTTAGTGAATATATTAGCAAGTTGCTAATCTGTGTCTACAAGTTCAAGTTCAATGTTACCCATTTGTACATGATCTCTAATAAAGTGATGTCTAATCTCAATGTGCTTTGTTATAGAGTGTTGTATAGGGCTCTTGGATATATTAATGGCACTGGTATTATCACATTTGATAGGAAGATGATCTAAGCAAAAACTATAGTTTTTTAGTTGTTGTTTTATCCAAAAAACTTGTGCACAACAGCTACAGTGGTCACATGTAATTCTTTAGGATTAGATTGAAATCTTGCACACATGCAAACGCTAAACATAATATTTGGACGACTAGCAGTTAAGTATAGTGGATATCCAATCATACATCTATATCATTTTTCCTCTGGTGCTTTACCATTTTTATCTTTATCAAACTTTGTTTTAGGACACATTGGGGTTCCCATAGATTTTTCTTTTTGCCTGTAAAACCTCTTTAATAAATCTCTTGTGTACTTGGCTTGATTAATGTAGATTCCTTATTGAGTTTGATTGATTTGAAGTTTAAGGAAGTAGTTGAGCTCTCCATCATACTCTTCTCAAATTCTCCCTCCATGTACTTAGGAAAGTCCTTGCAAAGATATTCATTAGTTGAGCTAAAAATAATGTCATCTACATAAATTTGGACAAGCATATCATTTTCTTGAGACTTAAAGAAAAGAGTGGTAATAAATTTTTCTCTTGAAAACTTATTTTCAATTAAGAATTTGCTAAGCCTTTCAAGCCATGCTCTAGGTGCTTGTTTCAAGCCATAGAGAGCCTTGGTAAGTTTGTAAATATAGTTTGAAAAATCGAAATTTTCAAAGTCATGAGGTTTTTTCATAAAAATTTCCTACGAGATAAAATCATTTAAAAAGGTACTTTTGGCATCCATTTGATAGAATTTGAAATTTTTAAAGCATGCAAAAGCAAGCAACATCCTAATAGCTTCAAGCCTAACCATATAAGCAAAAGTTTCATTAAAATCGATGCCCTTCTTCTTGATTGTAACCTTGGGCTACCAATCGAGTATTGTTCTTAAGAACTACTCCATTCTCATCTATTTTATTTCTAAAAACTCATTTTGTATCGATGATTGAGTGTTCCTTAGGTCTTGGGACTAAAGTTCAAATTTTTTTTCTTTCAAATTGATTACGCTCTTCTTGCATAATCAATGTCCAAAACTCATCATTTTTAGCTTCCTCAAAATGTTTTGGTTCAGTTTAGGAAAGGAATGCTAAATTACCACAATCATTATGTAGAGAAGATCGAGTTTTGATACCTTGAGATGGGGCAGCAAGGATCAAGTCTTTTGAATGACCGTAAGTATACCTCCATTCCTTAGGCAAATTTGAATTTTCTTGATTTGAAGGTCCAGCAGCCTGTTGAACTTCATCTAATTGAGAATTTATAACTTCCTCGTGATTTAGCTCTTCTTGGTCTTTAATGAAAATGTCTTCAACACCTTTTTCTATGCCAACCAAGTTTTCTTCACAAAATTCCTTAAGAACCAAAGTTAACTTCATCAAATACCACATGTATAGATTCTTCAACAACTATGGTCCTTTTGTTGAAAACTCTATAAGCTTTACTAGATAAGAAAAATTTTACGAAAATACCATCATCAGATTTTGCATTAAACTTGCCCAAAAGTTCTTTGTTGTTATTTAAAACAAAACACTTGCACCTAAATGCGCAAAAATAACTGATGTTAGGTTTTCTTTCATTTCATAGCTCATATGGGGTTTTCTTGAGAGAAACTTGAATCATGGCTCTATTCACGATAAAACAATCTATGTTTACAACCTCGGCCCAAAACTATCTTGGTAAATTATTTTCATAGAGTATAGTTCTAGCCATTTCTTTCAAAGTCCTATTATTTCTCTCAACAACTCCATTTTGTTGAGGGGTTCTAGAAGCAGAGAAGTTATAGTTAATAACATTTTTATCACAAAACTTTTCAAAATTTTTGTTTTCAAATTCTCTACTATGATCAATTCGGATACTTGTGATTTGAAAATCTTTTTCATTTTGAATTATCTGAGACAGTTTTGCAAAAGAGGTAAAGGCGTCATTCTTATGAGCTAAGAAAAGCACCCAAGTATATATAGAGAAGTCATCAATAATAAAAAATGCATATATCTTTTCTCCAAAGCTAACAGTTTTTGTTAGACCAAATAAGTTCATGTGTAATAGTTGTAAAGGCCTAGAAGTTGAAATTTTATTTTTGGAATGAAAAAAGCTTATAACTTGTTTGCCTTGTTAACATGCATTACATACTTTGTCTTTTTCAAATTTGAATTGGGGTAAACCAATCATAAATCATATCTTTTTACCTCAGTCTGGTAAGTTCGGGGGATATCTTCAGTCTAAGGTAAATTGTAATTTTGATGGTTTTTATCATTGTTAGACATTTATTATAGAATTGCTTGTCTTCTTTTATATACATGAAGTCTAATTGTAGTTATAAATTTGTAAGATTTTGCAATTTGAACACCTATATGGATGGTAAATTGATGATTAGAAATTTTAGATAAAATGCATGAAGTGCTCACGTAAATCTGTATGTGATAGAGACATTGTTGCAAAATAGGAAGGTACCTATTTGTATGTGATCTTTATTCAATTTAGTCAGCATGCATAATTACAATTAGCTGGCTTATGAAGGTGAACTTGGACACCATTGTTTTAGTGGCTTTACTTTTGCAATCAAAAGCCTGACACTTATGGTTGTTTACTCGTAGCATTTTCCAGTATTGTCCCATGTTTGCATGATAGCTATTTTCTATGCACAACTTTCTTTCAATATTTGAAATATAATTTACAAGGTGAGTATATATTGTTTATCTTGTTCTGCATCAAACAAAAGTCATAGCATTATTTCGTAATGTTTATTTTTTTTGGGTTCAACTAATATATCGAACTTTCTGAATGCAGCAATGTGCTACCATATTTTTCTTTGTTTACTTGAGTAGTGATTGCGAAAGGGTAAAGTGTTAGAAAGTGGCCTCATTAGAAGAAGATAGCCAGAGTGGACTGGATTTCTCTATTTTTGATTCCTGAAATGAGAAGTAAAGAATGGGGAATACAAAATTCCCCAAGCGCTATGTGATTGTCATTCTGACCTTCATCTGTCCTTGTGTATGATACATAGAACGTGATGGCTTCTTAATTGCCTATACTATTGCTGCTGATGCTACAGGAGTGAACCAGTCAAGCAAAGGCATAGTACTTTTGACATTCTATTATGGATATGCGTGCTCATAGGTTCTTGGTGGATGGGCAGCACAGAAAATAGGGGGAAGGAGTGTTCTTATTTTCTCATTCCTGTTATGGTCTCTAACTTCAGCTTTAGTACCACTATGGAAGCTTATGCATATTATATCATAGTTTGCCTAATATTAGCTATTTTGTTTTATTTATTTTAAGATTTATTTTTTTGCATCCCAAAAAGCTAGAAGTATATAATTATTAAAATTTTAAATTTAACTATTTTACATTCTCTTAGTTTTGTTGGCAACCAAATTGACAAACAGAAGCGATTGACATATAATGTTCTTTTTTTTTTCCTTCTAAAAATTGCAGATGTCAATGTCTCAATGGTTGATGGCCATACTGGAATAACATTTCTTTCCCTTTTCTCACAAGTATGGTCTTGTGTTTTTGTTTCTTTTGATTGCTCTTTAGATTTCAATTTGAATGAGATGATATTGATTTATGTTTCTATTTTTTTATTGCCCTTCTGTCTCTGCTTTAGAGTTTTTGGAATTTTTCTACCCAATAACATACAATTTTCTAGCTGATAAAGAACAGGTTAAAACATTTTTATCCTCGCTTGTTTTCTCTTTAGTTTTTTTTTTGGAGTAGGAGAGTATTAACTATTGAGTTTCTTTTTGCTCTTTTGTATATTTAGTTTCCTAGATGAGAGTTATTGTTGAAATTCTGTCATCACATTTCAATTCCATAAAAGGTTGAAAACAAAAGGAGAAAACTACTACAAGGAGAACAAGTTCTAGAGAGGCATCTAGAGAAGCTCCACCCAAGGTTTAGAAAATGTAGATGATGATTGTAATGATAGCGGTGAAGACAAAGAAATGACAAAGGTATAAGAACTTGATCAAGGAAAGTAAAACCAAAAGAACATGGGGCCAGTAAAGAGAAAAGACTTTCTGAAGTTGCATCAAGCATATTGCTTATATTACATACTGTTGTTTGTCAAAACAATTAAAATCTTAATCTTTATATGACTGAATGAATTTATTATTTCTTCCCAAGCTGATATACTTTGTCAATTTGGTTTGGATGGAATTACTTATATAACAAAATTTTAAAGTTTTATTCTATATTATGGCTTTGTTGATTTCTATTAAGTGTGTTTAAATGAAACAAAATATTTGAGATGGTCAAATATAATATAATACTTTTGGCGATGAACTCATTTGTAGACAAATATTTACCATTAGCTACACATTTTAATGTGTTGGCAAAGTATTAAAATTAAAAATATTGTAATTACTTTCGGCAACAACTTTTATCATTGGTAAAAGTGTCAAAGCAGCCTAGATATGAATATTTTTGCCAACAAATCATGTATTTGCTGACACAAAATTTAACTTATTGGCGACCCAAAATTATGTTGGCAAATCTATCTTGTTTTCCAACGTATAGACTATACGTTGGTGAAACCTTTTTACCAACGACCTGACGACGCACTAATTTGTGTCGGAAAAAACTATTACCTACTCAATTAGACTTTTATAGATAATTTTTGTTGCGTTGGCAAATCTATTTTTTATTGTAGTGATATATATATATATATGAAACCCACATTCATGGTAAAGAAAAACCCAACCAACTGGTCTAAACATGTATTCCAACTCAACTATAGTTATGTATATGTACCACTAACCAAAGGAACTAGAAATTTGATAAAAAAAAAAAGGTTCAATGATGATGAAACAATCTTTTTTAAAATATTTGGCCAAAAACGAGTGAAAAATGGTTAAGAGAATTTGACATATCTTCACTATTTTAATCATAATTTTTTCTACAAAAATGAATTTTCTTGTGAGAGTAGTCTTATTGAAAAGAGAACTTTTGGGACTTCAGTTTGAGTACAAAAATAACATAATTCGGAGTCTGAATAAAAGAGATATGATCAGTTGAAGTTGGACTAGCACAACAGTCCGCTCAAGCGGACAAAGGGGCGCTCGAGAGCCCAAGCTCTCGGCCATGAGGCCGCTCGAACGACAAGGCTCCGCTCCAACGCGCTGTTGCCCGAGAAAACCCTAAAACTTCCTCTGTTTTGAGTTCTAAACCCCAAAACACACAAATACTCACAATTATGCTTCAAATCCATATTTTCAACACAAAACATTGAGTTCCAAGTCTCATAAACCCCTTTTACACCACAAATCTTCAAATATCATGGTTAATCACTTCTCAAAAATTCCTATTTTCATGAAAGCCAACTCAACTCACACACACCTATCAAGTTCTCAAATTTCACATGAAATTAACTAGATTTTTATTCACGTAAACAAAGTATTAACCCAAATCATAACAAACATATAAGAAAATCTAGATCCTACCTCAAAATCTAGCTCCTTGATGCTCTATCTCCCATCTCCTTGCTCCAAAGCTTAGATTCCACCCTTGGTTGCTCTCAAAGTAGCTTCAATCTTCAATTTTCATGGTGGAATGTTAGGATTTTCATGTGAGGTTTAGGTCTCTCTCTCTCTCTCGGAGAGGAAGAAAAAGAGAAGAGGGATCTCACGTGGGTCATGGGTATGTGTGTGTATGTGTGTGTGTGTGTGTGTGTATATATATATATATATATATATATATATATAAACCACCAAAATATCCAACATTTGAGAATCTTCTAAACTTATCCCGACAGTCCGCTCTGCTCGAGGGGACAAACCACTGCTCGAGCAGTGACCGCTGAAGCTGGATTCCGTGAATTTCCTAAAAACTCAACTCAAACTTCAAACTTCACTCACATTTTAATATTTGAATCTTTTTATTAACACACCTATATCAATATCATTCATCACCATGGATCTCAATTTTACTTTCACACATCATTAATTCAACCGTTAACGAGCAAAATTTTATAGCACCCATGCTCAAGCTTAATTCTGTCTCCCCACTTAACTGAAAACTTGGAAGATCAAATTAAACACATACCGGGTCGTCACAACTTTCCCCCCTTTGGGAATTTGGTCTCTGAAATTCGTCTCACATCACACTAAACCTTCCATTAGTCTTAATATTTGTCCACACACTTCGCTAATCGTTCGGTCCACATAGTATCTTTCTTAACCCACGATCCTGATCATTCTTTCGAGACGATATGACTCAAGGATGCTAGCACAACTCTATTTCCAATAGTGGCACACTAACATCAAGATTAACTTCAAAACACTAATATTTCGCAAATATTAGAATCATACATATGTCATCAGACCGATCACAGGGTTGTACTCATACCTGGCTTGACCAATCTAAAGCGGTTCATCGTTTAACACGATATCAATTCTTACCTGAAATCATCACCAGAGCTGAAGTCAACCACTTCTCCATGACCGCTATCTCATGCTACCTACACATTCTCAAAGAGTAAACATCCTCAATCCAAACTTGAAATCAAACCAAGCACACGAGGACTATCACCACTAAGGTTTTCCCAACGTACACCGAGGATTAGTCTCCCAACCCAAACTCATGTTGTCAAACTCTGACGTAGTTCACAAGGGTTACAAGTTTTATCCAAAAATTACCCATGCCCTTACGACTAACTAACCATCACAAACTTGAAACCAGATCACTACTTGTACCAGATCACTACTTGTACCAGATCACTACTTGTACCGCATCACTCTAGTCCTTCAACCATCGAGATTAATGCTGTCACCTGAATTTCGTAAGTCACTAGGATTAAGCACACCGCATGAGTCAAACGCCTCACAGGTATTCACTTACCTATATAAACTGAATCACATCCCTCGTCGTGACGCCATACACATACCTATCGGTCTCTCGAGTCTACAATGCTCCAAATTAGATAACTAGTGGTCTTTCGCATTTACATTAACCTACGCATCTGCGCCTTCCCTTCAAACAGTCGAACCATTCTTCACCATTCTTTGCACTTTAAGAACTCTGAGTAGTCCAAAGTCCCAATCAAAACATAAATCTAGACTCACAAGAGCCTATCCAAAACCCACAGCGTGAATATCCCAACAGCATAATTCCAACCAAATTTCCCACTTCACCTAGAGTTAGAGGTACGACTGTACCCATATAACCTAGAACAAGCTACACACGACGATTAAAGATTCTCAGTTGATCTTGTCGAAATGGACTCTATGTCTCAATACTAACTCCCTTGTCAACAACGGCAAACATTCCTGGCTTACCAACCTGATCTCACAGGGAACACAACCCTACACACTTACATTCACACTGTAGAGCAAATAAACTTCACGCAGAAAATCCATAAGGAACTATGTCTTCCAATCACTCGATCCCGGTAGTACCCAATCTCTAGGTACAAACTCACGAATCACAACACGAACACCAATTCACTGAGACTTCATCTTCTCAAAACAACTAAAAACAATGACCCAACCTCAACATACTCTTAATACCCATCAACACTTGGCCTCCAAAGAACTTTATAAATCTCACCTTGAGGCTGCATAGCCCATGGTGGCACAACTATTGTCGACCCCGGTCATGATACCCAAATCATCCGCTACATTAAACTCTCAACTTTTAGACCTCATTCGCATTCACACGAACACCATTAATCCTCATACCTCGTACAACACATCTCATGGGACTACAGGCTCGTCGCCAGTCATACATGGAGACACAACGCCACATTCCCATCATGTCAAGACCTCACTTCACAAGGTTGCACTTCACTAACCTAACTTTCACTAGGCAAATCATAGCCATATCACGGTCTCGAGCCCACTGTCCAAGCAACTCACATAAAAAGCACACGGCACCAAACAAAGGAAATCCAATCCTAAGACCTTTCATCTAAGGTTATTAATAACTCCAACTACCATGCAGACACCTCCCGTACTTCTGCTTCCCAGGCGCGCATCTATCGCAGACATCTTAACTCACAGTTTCTCGCCTATCGCCCCAAGCCACCCAAACCACACGGTACACTACTAAACTTTATTACTCCACACTTTGTTCCTATGGGCAAACAACATACCCATCTTTAAACCTAAGGTCAGACACAAACAACCTCTAAACATATCACATTCAGCATACACCATCTCAGCATTAGGCCATCCACACCATCGAACCATTCTACGGTCCTTTCAAACCTCTTGCACCCAGCACGGTTCCCAAACACGATCTCCTAATTCACTACAAGAAAAAGCACTTTTAGCGGCACGAACAAAATTGTCGGCTAAAGCCTTATTGAGTCGGTAAAAGTTTTTGGCAACCAAAAATAGTTTGTCACCAATCCGTCGGCAAACGTATGTCGAGAAAAGATTTTACTAATGCGTACCCCATGCATCGGCGAAAGTAATAGATTTGCCAACACAGTTGTGCGTCGCTAATACATTTCATCAACAAAAGTAATAAATTTGGCCACATAATTATGCATCACCAATCACTGCAAGAAAAGGAATCAATAGCGACAAATAAAATCGTCGCTAAAAACACACATTTCGTCGCCATACACCTTTCGCGACAATTTTAATTTTGTCGCCCACTTGTCGCGGAACCCTGGTCTGGGAAGCTCTACTGCGACGATTTTGTGTCGTCGCCGAAAGATGAACCTTTACCGACGACCGAATCGTCGGTAATGACCTACCTTCGCCTACTAAGGCATTCGTCGCTAATGCTAATTTTCCACGACAAGACAAATTCGTCGGCAATGATGTATCTTCGCCAACAAGCCCAGTCGTCGCTAATGGTAACAATCAACAACATGGCATTTTCGTCGCCAATGACCTATCTTTAGCTACAGAACTTCCGTCACTGATTCTTGTAATTCGTCGGTAATGGCCACATTTGCCGACGAAACATACGTCACTATAAAGTCACTTAAAGCACAATGTCTTCAGCGACAAAAATCTTTTTTGTCGCTAAAGGAAAACCAAAAACAAGACTCCCATAATTAAATTATAATAATTTTTTGGCCAATCATACACAAAAAACTTGTATAACAGAATAATAATCACCACCAAATGCATTCTCATCAATTCAATTCACCACAAATTTAATAATAATAATGTAATTCAAAACATATCTGAATAAAAATAACAAGTTCCAAACATTCATCAACCGTCAAAATATATCCAAATAAAATGATATAAATTAAAAATTAATTCATCACTTCCTCAATCCCAATAGCATGATCATCACTTCAAAAGCACAATAGAATCATCGATCCATATTTGTTACAAGAAAAAAAATCATTGTTAAACCCTATAAAGTAAACATAAAATTAATAAAATTAAAAAAATGTAAATTACATATCTAGATTAAGCTTTAGTACTATAGGTAAACTTATCAAGAAGAGCTCGATCCACCACTACCGTTTTTATTAGATCAGGATCTGTGGTAGATTCACTTTTTCTTTCAGTCAAGTAGGGGAAATAACAGAAGAGGGGGTCAAATGTTTTCTCCTCAAGGTAATCAGTCTTCATTTCAAGAGAATCAGCGGAACACACCTGTGATCTGCCAGATATATGGTTAGATGTATAACCAACTGCACTTAGTACTTATATTTTTGTTGTTGCTAGTTGCTACCAACTCTCACAATTCCCAGCCAAACTGGTATGTGGACTCTGCAGCCACAAATTACACTACATGACTTGAGTACTTTGGATTTTCATGAGCCATACCAGGGCAATGAGCAAATTACAGTTGGCAATGACAGTACTCTCTTCCCGTCTTGAACGCAAGTCAGGGATTTTTGCCTTCTTCAAATGCCAAACTTAATTTCCACAATGTTCTCCATGTTTAAGGGATATCAAAACTTATTTCAATAGATTAGTTGACAAAAGGTAATAAATGTACTATAACATTTAATAACAGTTCTTTTGCGATTCAGGACAAAGGGACCAAGGCTCCTCTTCTTAAAGGCCACCATGTTGCCTGATTTGTGTTGCTATACCATAGTTTCTATACCTCTTGTGCAGGGATTAAGGTTCGTGTATACTGTCCTGTTGGTAAGAGTGATGAGGGAAGGTTTGCTCTAAATGTTGCAGTCAAGGCACTCAACTTATATAAAAAGGTACCCAGAATCCAAATCATCAACCATACACAAAACCAGTAGTTCAAAGAAGATAATGAGAAGAAGGAAAAAATGATGAATGCACAACTACAAAACATAATGATCCAACAATAAAAACAGCAAAGCAAGACCCAGCAAAACCGTAAAAACCAGCAGCAAATACCACCCACAGGGCATCATATCCACAAAACCAAAAAGCAGCAGCCTCCAGATGACAAACCAGCAGAAACCACAACAGAACCAGCAAAACAACTCTAAACATCCCTGCAAAGCTGTTCTTATTATGGATAAGGAAGCACGAACCATGGAAAAGGAAGAAAAAGAAATTCACTTTGTAAACAATTGTTTCAGGTCCCAAAACTACACCAAACTGAATTGCTGATCCTCTGAAGTGTTTTACATCATCACATTGGAATTTATTACAGCAACTCTGCTACGAAGTTGGAATTTATCATCAACCCCCTTTTGACATTTCATAGCTGCCAAAAACAACAAAATGACGGCCCACCGGAACTAATGTTCTGTTGGCTTCTATCATTCCTTCTTGAGTTCTTAATTAACTACCACTATGCACATTACATAATAATTGCTCAAAATAACGTAACTCATTTTTCTCAACAAAAAAAAAAACACCACACAAAATTACAAGCTCACAACTAACAAGGGATCACAATAAGTTTGTTTCAATGCAAGCAAGCAAGGGGACCCTGCTCCATGCCACAGTAC
>JAOTRH010182816.1:0-11937 GCA_034768845.1 Heliamphora exappendiculata | reverse complement strand
CATAATCATAATTCATGGCACGAAGTAGTCAAATCCAACAATTTGACCCAAAAATTGACAAAACAACACCAATGAAAAATTCAGCATGAGCAGTGTCATGAATAGTGTCGTAAACAATACCCGTATTCTTATTTGAAGCGATTTCTTATAACTCTCAAACATACTTGATTCCAGACCAAGTAGCTTGGCAGTCACAGACTGCACTGTATCTCCAAGAGCATATGCAAACACGGTTCTTGATTGTCTCGCTCTAATAGCCCAGACTGTTGAATCTATTTTATTTTATTTTTTATCAGCAGTCCTGATGGTGCCTTGGATCAGCAATCCCTGATCACCCTGCTCTTCTACTAGACCCTGACCCCAAGCTGTGATACCACTTGTTGAACATGAACACAGCGAAAAAGGGACTTTTTGTAGAATACAAACAAAAGTAACACCTCTCACTTATACAAGAAACTAGTACACAACAAAATTATCTTGGTCACCTTTTACTTACACATCAGTTCTTTACTCCACATAATCACACACTAGAGGACTCACTTGTGTGCTTCTCACACTAGCGTACTTACTATCCCAGATACCACTCACCCTAGACCACTTGACCACTCGCACTCAAGTTCACCTAGCACTAACACATGTGCAGGGGAGACCACAAGTTTTATAGAGCTGCTAACTGACACAAAAATCGGTTATTTGCTGACTTAGCACAATTGAGAATATTCCATAATTTCCATTAGATGGACTTATCCGCAACTACATGTTAACAGAAAAAGTTTCTAGAGAGAAATTTTGAGAAAGAGGACAGTCGGTGATGAACTCTCTCAACCCTTAAAGAAATAAATGAAACACTGGACATAGTTCTGAGAGGAGCAAAAGATAATTGGTACTGCATTTTCTAATTTTTTTAGAATCCAAACCACAGCCAGGGAAGAGATGGGGAGAGAGAGAGAGAGAGAGAGAGAGAGAGAGAGAGAGAGAGAGAAGCACAAGAAAAGACTAATCAAAAATTGTACTACATGAAGAAAACATCCAATCAGGCATTAACATCTCATCAGCAATTCCCTTTCCCCAAAAGAAGCAGATAACATCTAACAGCACTAGACCATAAGAACTCAGCATTGCATTTTTAAGGTCCAAGAATGCTAATTTATCTCTATACTTGAGTGCAAAACACAACTCCAAAGATCATCAAGTATTTACTTTTAGAATCAAGACTCTAATCAAAATTTAATCCAAGCATACAACTTGATCATCAAAAGTGGGAAAGGAGCGGTCCTGCCACATTGCTACTCTGCAAAAACAGGAATTCACAAAGTACACCTTGCGAGTTAAGTTAACAAAAGAACTGAGGAGCCACTAAGGGCACCTGAAGCCCACAGAAGTGCTAGTGTGCTACAGAGTACAGAGCAAGATTATTCTAAGGACAACTATGCATCGAATGGTCTTTTCCCTCACTTCAGCAATCAAATCATAATTCGTGTGGATATGTTTGAAGGATTAGTCACTTATGGCATTGATTTAGCATGATCCAAGAGTACTGAGTTTACAAGCTATCACAAAGGATTCATGCCACTGAACAAAACTACACCCAACTACTACAAATGTTTTCTTGGAAGTAATGGAGCTGATAAAATGAGGGAGTAGAAATTAGCAACTGGTTAAAAACCAAGGCTGATTTTTAATTACTTGATAAGCAATGGCAACACGTGCTATATATATACTTTTCCAATATTTTGCATGCAGATTTGTTTAAATGGATATGAGTTTCATCTAGCTTATCAATAACCTAATCAACATCTAACATACAGTCATTTGCATAATCTAATAACAAAATGTGCCATCACCTCAATAGAATATTTACAGAGAAAAACCTCCAGTGCTAAAAAGGGCATCAATTAGATTGAATTCAAGGCCTTGCTAAAGCAACATGGAAAGTGCACAGATGGTGAAGAGAGAAAGAGGGAGGGAGAGAGGTCATAGTGAATTGATACACTTCTATTTTTTTGATAAGTGTGAATTGATACTTATTGCATGTGTTAAGTTATCAATTATTCCAAAAGCTTAATCTGTTAAGAAATGTGCTCAACAATATATATATATATATAGCTATCCAATACTCCCCTCATGTGCAACCCTGTCTTGCACGGGAAGAGACAAACAAACCCACCTAAATAGGTGCATGAACACGGATAGAACAAAGTATATAATAACAAACACAATAAGGCAACAAAAACATATTACAAAACTTGAACTCAGGACTTCCTAGAACCTAAGTGCTAATACCATGTTAAGACATCAATTATCCCACAAGCTTAAACTATTAGAAAATTAGCTAAGCAATTTATATCAAGTTATCCAGCACTCCCACTCATGTGCGATTCTACCTCGCACGTGAAAAAATAAACAAATTAAACTAAACAGGTGCACTAACACACAGAGTGCACAATAACAAATATATCAAGGAAATAAATATCACGAGACATGAATCTAAGACCTCCATCAGAGCTCTGATACTATGTTAAGTTATCAATTATCCCAAAAACTTAAACTGTAAGGAAATAAGCGCAACAATATGTATCAAGCTATCCAGCACTCCCTCTACCTATGACCCCATATTGCACGTAGGAAGGCGAAAAAACTGAACTGAACTGAACAGAACAGGTGAACCAACACAAACATAACAAACATAATAGGAAACAAACACATCACGAGACTTGAACCCAAGTCCTACAACCTTCTGCAACCAGAACTCTGATACCATATTAAGTCACTAATTGTTCTAAAAGCTTAAATTGTTAGTAAATGGGCCTAACAATGCATATCAAGTTATCCAACTGCACTTATTGTTATGTTTTCTACAAAAAAAAAAATCCTAAATGAGTAGGTCAGGGAAAACAAAATAGAACCTTCAAGTTTAAATTGATTTTCTCATAAGCGGCATT
This sequence comes from Heliamphora exappendiculata, assembly GCA_034768845.1. Classification (NCBI taxonomy): domain Eukaryota; kingdom Viridiplantae; phylum Streptophyta; class Magnoliopsida; order Ericales; family Sarraceniaceae; genus Heliamphora; species Heliamphora exappendiculata. The sequence continues at coordinate 8,995 of JAOTRH010182816.1, read as the reverse complement.
GACACAAATGCAAACTTATCAGTTTGGGCGTCAACATCACATCAGAAGGGTTTTTTGAAGGGTGAATTTATTTCCAAGGATAACCACAAGCTAATCTTGGTAATTGCAATTAATAGAGCCCTTGGCAAGGACACCAAGGCATGAAGTCTCAGATGCATAACAACAATGAACCTAATTATGATCATTAGCTATTCCAGTAAGGATCCATGACGTTACTTCCTTGGCCAATAAGTCAAGTAATCCATGATAAATTGAATAAGGTAATCATTATATACCAAATATTCATGCATCGACATGTGCCCATGGACCTCCGACCCTATGTGGCACAATTCTTAGAATCACTTATGAATATGAGGAAGGAATCTCTAAAGGTATGATCGTGAAACTTTCATAACAGGAGGCACTTGTATTGCCGCTCAAAACGAATAGGGTGGGAGAAATGCATGAAATTCACTTATGTTTCTGGTATATTATTTCCTTCCTTGTAAAAGCATAACATTCCTATTAAGAAGAAGAAGAAGATGAAGAAGAAACAATTCTTAGAATCACTTCCGAAATATGGGGAAAGAATCTCCAAAAGGTGTGATCCTTAAACTATCAGTACAGGAGAAAGTTGTACCATCACTGAAAACGAATAGGGGAGTAGAAATGCATGAAATTCATTTATGTTTCTTTTATATTCTTTCCGTGTAAAAGCATAACATTCCCATTAAAAAGGAGGAGAAGATGAAGGAAGAAAAAAAGAAAAATGTTTGAGACGCCTTCACATAATGTTTCCATTAGTCAATATGAAGTTACCTATCTTTCGAGAACCACTTCATTGAAGTATCGAATTAGGAGTGAAAATCAGAAATGAGAAACCAGGAAGAACATAACGTGATGCAGAATACATATATGGATGTATAAAATAAGCACCTAAACCGTAATTCAACAAGCAATCACTTTTCTAAAACACATATAGGTCTTCAAAAAATAATCTCTGCAAATAAAGAAGAATGTAGAAAAAATCCGCAAAAGTTGGGCCCTTTATCTTATTTATCCGCTAAGTTTTACATGTATCAACAATACACACTGTTACATTGTTGATCACGAACTCATCTAAAAGCTTAAGCTATTAGAGAGAATGGTAACTTCATTATTTATATTCTCATCAATTTCCCACATATGACCAAGCTCTTCTCCATAAGCGGACCAAACACGTGCAATTATTTCAATTGTCACGTAGATGGTGAGCTTTGAGCAAAAGAGTCATTGTCTGCTTTGATACTCTAGGTGATACTATGCTACATTGTTAACCACCAACTTATCTAAAACCTTAAGCTATAAGAGAGAGAGAGAGAGAGAGAGAGAGAGAGAGAGCAATAGCTTTATTATTTATATTCTCAACACAGAGAACATCGTTTGGTTATTTTTTCATTTCCTTTCTTGAGCCGTTAGACGCAAAACTTATCTTCAGTCACCAAACATGCCATTTGTATTGAAGTACAAAGGTTGTTAAAATAAGCATTAGCACCAATAAATACAATTAAAAAAAGGAAAAAAAAGATTCATTAACATTATATTTCCCTATCTAAAAATCTAACTTAGGAAATACTTACGAGTGAAACCAATAATATAACATGTATTGTAAAACAAATTCTCATAAGCAAGGCATCAAAATAGAGAAACATCGATAATATTATATATAAGGAGAACGCCACTTGGTGTTCCCCAAATATGTAGTTACATGGATTTCTTCTTTACCAAAAATGCCCAGCAAACTTTCCTTTTAAAATTACATTTTTGGAATACAATTTGGAAATCACCCCACTCCATTATCCATATTAGTAACTACCACACTATTACCCATATTTTAGTAACTGGCACGTTCTCGTTACACAATTTGGGTTTAATGGATTGATGAAAGAGAATTTTAAATATCAATGCACACTTGTGTGTCTATATATATATATATATATATATATATATTTCTTATTCTATTATTTACCACACACAATGCATGTGCTCAATAAAAGAAAAGAAGGTAGAACTAAAAAATATTAACAAAAACATATTTGTGTGTGTGTGTGTATGTATATATATTTCTTATTCTTATGATTGCCACACGCAATGCGTGTGCTCAAACTCTAGTAAGTTAATTTAAGGAAAAGAAGATAGAACTGAAAATATAAACAAAAACAAATAACGGGAAGGGAGTGCAACTTAACAATATCAAGCCATGTGCTAAACCAAAACATCTTATTAAATAAAACCATAATCATGCATTTAAATACGTCAGCAAATGCAGAAACAAAACCCATATTAAAACCCATATTCAAATTCATGGAGCTAAAAAGATCAAAATCTAATTTTAATAAAAAGGTTCACACACACAATGAATAGACAACACCTAGCCCAACTCTATTATAAACAAGTTTCTAAATTGAAAACAATTAAGATGGTGAAGAAGAAAAAGAAGGACAACACCTAGCCCAACTCTAATACAAACAAGTTTTTAGATTGAAAACATTTAAGATGGTGAAGAAGAAAAAGTGAGTTAATAAAATTATAGAAGTTTTGAAACAAAAACAAAAAAAAACATATTGCCAATGCACCCACATTTCGGGAATATGAAAGCTTTGATACAGAGCAAATAATAAGAGATAACCAATAAAAGATATGTACATAAAAGGACAGTGTGTGACATAAATAAATAGCGACAACAAACCACAGTTCAAGGTGCATTCCACAAAATGAAACAGATGGTTGGGACTATGTGGGTGTTTGACATTGCTAATACTAATACCTTATAGATCGTAATTTGAAGTAGAAATTATAAGTATTCAGTAAATATGTTGATTTGTAACTGAAAAAAAAAAAAAATTGTCATAACTTGTAGCAAAAGTTGCGAGTGCTTGAAAAATATTGTACTTTATTGCTAAAATTAGTGGCAAAAAACTAAAAGTTGACTTGCGAAGCTTTGCCAAACACTACTTATGTGTAACAAGATGGTTTTGTATTCAATTTTCGTTGCAAAGTTGGCCGTTGTAAATTTGTAGAAACTATATGCTGTATATTCTATGTTATGTAGACTCTTGAGAGCCAACATAAGCTCTCTAGAATCTTTCACACTCAACTAAAAACAATGAAAGAAGCAAAAAAGCAAAGCCTTAAAAAATAATGAATAAAGGAGCTGGTGAAAAAGTGTGTTCATGCTTTAAAAGAAATTTTTGGGCTCAGTCACATTCCACACTCAACACGTAATATCAAAGAAAACCGGCAAGATAGATTGCAATGATGGGATCCAATGGCAGAGATTCTTAGAGGTAAATCTTTTAGGTGCGTGTGATGGCATGTGCTTTTAATGATCCAGGGTTCTTTACACAGGGGTCAATTTGTCTCTTGTAATCTATTTGTGCATCGTAAGGGGGCTCATCTACCTCTGGCTCGTGGAATATATGTCGTTGCCAATGAGATTCATATGACCCTCTGATCAAAGTTGTGACATGACTTAACGGGTGTGCTATGGTATTACTGGAGTTCAAGTGGTTGGCTGAGTTCCTTGGCATGCTCAACAGCTCATATTAGGTTCAATGTCGGAGTTTACCCAGAGGTGCACTGTTGCCAATCTATAATTTAGTATCAGAATTACTCTGAAGCTGACTTATCTCTTGCAAACTATCGGTGAGGGTTAGGGATTCCTTCCATCCCTGCCCCTGGATTCACGGTATAGTTCGAGCTTCCTGTGGTATGGATGTTGTTCCCTTAGTTATCTTTTGCATAGTTGTGTTAGTTTGGTTTTGAGATACATGCAAGAATGCTTAAGCGGACATATTTGGTCTACCTTTTATCTTGAAGTAAGAATTCATTTGGTGTATGGGTGTGGTGCTGATGCCTTATATGATTTTTGTGAGAAGCTTATGATTGAGAGCATGAGGTCTATCTCGAGGTCCTTAACTTGGCTCAACTTATTGGTCATAGCTCTTCCTCTCTTTTTAATTTCTCATTTGTGTTTTCAAGAACTTGTGACACTTTCTGCTAGAGAGGTGGGAGCTCTGATGTGCTCTGTTTTGTGATCTCCATGGTTCACTAGTTTTATCTAGCTTTGAGGTGAAGATCCGCGTAGGAGGTTTCCTTTTCATTTAATTTATTTTATTTTATTTTTCAATGGAGTATTGTTATTGCATGGTATCAGAGTAATAATTGTCGCATATCCATTGGAGTGTTGATGTGTTTGGCGGGTGCTCCTTTTTAGTGTGTGTTTGGTATATTGCCTTTTTTAAAGTGCGTTTGGATGGGTGGTATTTTATCGATATATTTCTATAACTCATCGTTTGTATTTTCATGATTCTTCCTAGCCTCTCGGGTTGTAAAAGTTGATATTTTTTTTAAAGGCTGGGTGTGTTCTTTCTTCCCTGGGTGGAAATGTTGCCTTAGGGCATGTACTGTGCTTCATTATAATCTCTCTTTTTTGGAATAAAATAAATGCACACTTGCCAAAAAAACCCAGCTAGATATGCATGAAAGAAAGTTGATGAGACCTATAGAAGTGACTATCAGCACCAGTATTAGAACATGTTAAGATTCAAAACAGGCTTTAGAAATTGGTCCACGCTCAGAGTTTTGAGTTACGGAAAGAACTTCCTAAGATAGGGCTACCAGGAGTAGCAGGTTAGCATACAGCCAGTGCAAAAGCTACCTAGAGTGGGAGCTGCCAAGGATGAGGACTGTGGAAGCATGGTGGTCTGTTATGGTCGATGGGAGGATCAAAAGCAACCAAGGTCGTTCTGGGGCCGATGGAGGGAGGATCAAGACTGATATTTTATGTGGTTTGATCAAAACTCCATTAAGAGTTGGATCAATCAAGTACCCAAAGTCGGACAGGGATTGACATTAGAGCGAGACTGTCAAGGATTGCTTTTCAAAGTCATCATTTGAAAAATATGAGCGGGTTAGGGACCTAAAGTCCAAGGGCAATGATTAGGGATCGTTCGTGGAGGCGTCAAAGAGTGTACAATGCGGGAGTGAGAAACTTGCTGGTCAGGAACCACCAAGGGAATCACCATAAAAGATAGTGAAAGTGTTGGAGAGACTGCAATCTAGGCTGTGAAGCGAGTTGACAAAATATCAAGATGCCCATTATATCTTGCTCTGCCACACAATGTACTGCTACAAAACCAAAGGACACTGTATGAACCGATGGAATTAATAGCAGAGAATAGTTGAGTTAAAAACTGTTGCTTACTGACTTAAGTATTGATGCTAGTGATGTGATTATCAAAAATAATTGTCTGGTAGTGCAAAGAACTTGCCCGCGGAAAATGCTTTCACAAATTCCTACCTCTAATAACCATTTCAAATGGAATGGGCAATGCATTTCAGTATTGACCAACACATCAAGTCTTGGTAGTTTGGCGTGGCCATGCTGACACTAGATAGGTTGTTTAGACACAAACATGATACAAGTACACAACACCATATATCCTCCAGCAAATACAGTTGAAATTCCATTGGAGCGAAAGTGTGTAAAATATTCATGGCTACCTAGCCCTAGAACTTAACTACCCAAAGGAATTTCTGGTCAAGTAATATCACTTGCTACGCACACACACACACACGCAAAACAATAAAATAAAAGCACTTCCGTGAAATTGATTCTTGCCGAGAGTTTGCACCAAAGTGGGTTAAAGATTTCTATAGTTTAGTTAAAAAATGAACAGTCATCTGTGAGTGGAAAAAGCAAACTGGACTACAAATAATGAGCAAAAGTTCATTGGAAATACGATAATAAAAGGGGGTGCTAGAACCACCATTTGGTTGATGCTTTTGTTGTTCAAAGTGCAGTTTTCCTCGAGATAAATCATTAAGATCTTCGGAACATAAATATTAACTCGCAATCAATTAACCCCATTAATGGAGTAAACATCACCTCTAAACAGGCGAGAAGGAACTTTATTATTATTATTTTTTTCTAATTCTTGCAGACGCAAGATGTGTTTCACTAATTGTGTTCTCATTCATATAATTCTAACCACAGACACAGACTTAACTCTCAAGCTCACAATTGCCGAAAAGCATCGACTCAAACCTACTTTTAAAAACATTGCAGATGAAAAGATAAAGTTGCAGCTAAGATGGATAGAAGAAATGGAAGTACAAAAACCAGGAGAGGAGAACACAACTAGACATATAAACTTGATAAACTGGTGACCTACCAAATCAGAATTATTCATATAAAACAAACATTAGCATGAACATCAAGAAGATAATAAATAGGTTACCAAAAAGAAAGAACAACAAGAAGAGGTACCAATAAAGTGGAAGATGAACTTTATGTGCTTCTACAACCATCTACGATAGCCTAGGTATTTGTATTCCAATAAGATGACATCAGCAATTTGGTTGTTTCCCAAAAGATTTGAGTGAAAAGAAACCATAATCCATAAGAGAACGCCTTTGCACTCTCATAATGTCAGCAAACTAAACAATTTAACTGCATGTTGACTTGAATAAATAATATGAACTATATTCATGAAAATGAGATGAATAAAATGTTAACTATATAAATAGAAATAATCCATCAATCTATATAAGAAATGACAATGATAACTGATTCCATGACATGCATCATACATGGATGCCTAGAAAGCAACTAAAGTACAAGTAGAAAGTACATAAAACAGCAATTCCCAAACCTGGAAATGAGAGCTGTTGAGGCAGCGTCCAATCTGTCTGAAAAGAGGAACCATGCAGCGTTGGAATTCTGCAGACTGTGTAGCTTCCAAAACTTCTTCTAATTCCCCAAGAAAGAGAACCTCTTTCCCACAATTAGTGATTGGCCAATACTTCAATAACCCCCTAATGACAGTATCTGCCAACTTATAGTCTTTCTCAACGAACTGGGTAATGCAGTACGATAACTGTTGATGATATGTCGAAATACATTTAGGCTTGTGGAGTGGTATAAGCGCCCGAACAAGGAATAACTTATGCTCCTCTTTCATCGGCAATGCAAACCCATTTATTATGCTCCCAAGAATTTCCAACAACTCACCAATCCCACTATGCCTCTCCGTTTCAAATATAAACCGGTAGAAGATATAATTTATCGCCTTCCTTATAAACGGGCGATGAACCATGAATTTCCCATAGACACGATGCAGAATAGTCTTCAAATACTCCCGCTCTCGTGGATCCTCTGAATCAAACAAATCAAGTAATTTCAACACAAATGAGTGATCGAGGTATCGTTTTGCGACCTTAGTGTCAGTATCAGAGGACACAACATATCTCAAAAGCAACTCATACACAAGCTGCAAGTGAGGCCATGAAGGCTCCAAATACACATCGTCCTCTTCCGGATCACCCGCGTCACTTGCACTATTTTCATGGGACGCCGGTGGCAAACACCTAAAAATATTCACCGAAATCATCCGAACCAACTCTTCCTGAAGAGTTTCATTCAACTTACAAGATCCCGTCTGCACCAAATCGACGAGCTCCAAGAGGGTTTGCCTCTTAATCTCCTTCTCGCGGGCCGACTTCAGCGTGTCAGAGAAATCGAAAGAGAAGCAACAAATTTGAAGCTTTCGAAGGAACAAAATGTGACGTTCTGATACAGGGACGTCCTTCAACAAGGGCAAGACTTCAACCACACCAGAATTTGGCGGAGCGGACACGGATAAAGGGTGCGAGTTGAAATTGCCTGCCACCGCAGACGGCGGGGCAACCGAAGAGCGCGAAGCATGGTTCACCGTCACACTCGGTGGCGCGTTCGATGTCGGAGGTTCAATCGCTTCCGATTTGGAGCCCTTACGCTGCCCTCGTTTGATGATTTTGTTAAACATGATTGGAACTCCTGTACTCTTCTCTACCACTAACCCTATCCCTTTTTTTATTTGTTGATCCTCATTGTTCTACACAGGATCGTCGGACCAATTGAAACCCTAGAAATTGACCAAGATTGGAAGTAAATGCGAGTGGATAATCCGTATGAGACTATATACGGATAGGGAAAAAATTTCTCAGGAAACAAACAGGGTCATGAGGAGAAGAATTACCTCGTCGGGATTGAAATGATAATGAGAGATCCGAAATGGGAGAGATCGGGAGGCCGAAACCATCTGCGGAAGAGTTGGCACTTGGGAACTGAGAAGGAAGAAAACGAGAAAATACAGGTAGAAATTTGAACGCTATTGCCCAATTTTTGTTTGTAACAATTTTTTTCACTTTTACTTTTTCTTATTTATTTATTTATTTTTAACACATAATCAGCCTTCGTTGCCTCCCTATCTTAAAGTTTATTTTTTAATTAAAATTAAAATTAATTTTTTAATTTTTAACTTAATTTAAAAAATTAAAAAAATTTATTTTTTAACTCTTAACTTTTAATCTATTTGTTTTTCTAATTTTTTAATTTTTTTTTAATAATAATTTTAAGTTTTACTTTCTACGTATAAAATTATACAAATTCTAACCAAAGATTTACACCCTAACTCATTTAGGTTAAAGGACAATCATAAAATTTTATATTAATTTATTTAGTGGCTTAAAAATTACTATTTTTTTAATTAAATAATTTTTAATAGTTTAAAATCAAAAAATTAGCTTAAAACTTAGCAAGTTGCCAATCGATTGCTCAATTCTTATTTTATTTTATTTTTTCATTTTAGTCATTTTCATTTTTATTTAGTTCTTTTAACTTTCAAGTCACATTGCTTATTTCTCCTAAAAAAAAATCTCCAACTTTTATTTTAGTCCATTTTTTTTAATTTGTGTTTGGGATTTTGAATATGTAGAGTAAAAAAATTAATTAAATATAAAAACATTAAAAATAAAAATAAGTTTAAATAGGCCAAAAAATAGACTTTTTGCTTATTTTTCGTTTCTAATATTTTTTAAATTTTTATTCAAAAAGTTGTACTTTTTTCATTTCTATCGTTCAAATAATTTTAAAAAATAAAATAAATAAAATAAAATACTATTTAATATACCAAGGTAATATGTGCTTGTCCTG
>JAOTRH010182805.1:0-11937 GCA_034768845.1 Heliamphora exappendiculata | reverse complement strand
GATACCCGTCAATTAAATTTAATTACTGACAATTTAATTTAATCGACATCATAAAATTTCTTAAGCCCTTCTTCTTAACTTATCTGACCGCCGGATAATCAAATTCACTTGCAGGGTTTGGCCTGGTCAAAACTTATAAACTCCCTTAAGGGAGTATCGTCAATCCCGATCTTTTGGGACGTAAATTTCGTCAATAATTAATATTCACCATATAAATAATATCGCTATCTAACTCACCAGAACTATAGACCCTTATAAGATCACACCATCTAATGAATCAAATCAACGAATATTAAATATATGCAAATCAATAATTATTTCAGGATTAAGAGGATAAGCACTATTCATAATAATCTTGACGTGTGGATTAATTTATATAGTCAGTATAAAATTAATTACCCCAAATGTTCCATTTAATACACATAAAGTGTACTAGCACAGAAAGTCGCAACAATAGATGACGCTATCATCTATTCCCCATAACAAGACATGCCTACTAAAACTCTGTACTACAGTCGTACTGATAGTATGCCCATTTTTATCTAAACTATGAATATAAAATTTATATTCTGCAAGAACTTAAAAATCGATCTTTTGTGTGCAAGTCTTACCTTATACATCAGATTAAATACTATATAGAATATCGGACATCCATGCATAACATTAAAAAAATAATACACATACATTGCTCATAAAGATTTTCATAAAATAAAAAACTAATTTTATAAAAAATAAAATAAAATACTAAAAATATAATTTTCAGTATACCAAGTATAACAATCTCCTACTTATACTCAAAATTATGCTGCCATATATTTAACTCCTATACCCTCTACATGACTATCAAAAGTCTTAACTGGTATGCTCTTTGTAAAAGGATCTACAAGGTTGTTTCATGATGCAATTTTGGTCACAGCAATATCACATCTCTGTACAATTTTCTCGTATCAAGTGATACTTATGCTCAATGTGCTTGTATTTCTTATGGACTCTTGGCTCATTCGAGTTTGCAATCGCTCAACTATTGTCACAGTAAAGTGTAATAGCCGACTGAATCAAAGGTACCACCTCTAGATCTAACGAGAAGTTTCTGAGCCAAATGGCTTTATTGGCTGCTTTAAAAGCTGCCATGTACTCGGCCTCCAAGGTAGAATCAATAATGCATGACTACTTGATACTCCTCCAACTTATAGCTCCACCTCCTAAGTTAAACACATATCTTGAGGTAAACTTACGAGAATCCCTGTCAGATTGAAAATTTGAGTATGTGTATCCCAAAGGTACTAGACTATTTACCTGGTAACCAACATATAATCCTAAGTCTTTTCAGGTACTTGATTATATTATTTACTACAATCTAATTCTCTTGAACTGGGTTAGACTGATATCTACTAACCATACCGATGGCAAAGCGATGTTGGGTCTAATACAAAGCATAGCATATATAAGGCTTTCTACTGTCGAGGCATAAAGAACCACATTCATCTTCTCTATCTCATCAGGTGTCTTTAGACACTGATTCTTGGATTGAGTGATTTCATACCGAAAGGGAGAAATTCTTTCTTGGAATCCTGCATGCTTAAACGAGTAAGGATATCATCGATATACTTTGCTTGTGATAAGCCTAACATCTTTTGTTTTCGATCTCGTTCTGAACTGGCTTCTTCTAAGTTCTTCATATTGAACTGCCCAGATAACCATACTTTAACCGTAGATAGTGCCTTCACATCATTTCCAATGAGCAAGATATCGTCTACATAAAGTATCAGGACTCATTCAGACTCTAATCAAAATCAAAAGACTTAATAGTTTGATGAAACTGAGTGTTCTAAAACCTGAATGCCGGCTTAAATCCATAAATGGATCTCTTAAACTTACACAACATGTGTTCTTGGCCCTTTGTAATGAATCCGTCTTGTTGTATCTTATAGATACACTCATCAAGACTTTCGTCAAAGAAAGCTATCTTGATATATATTTGTCAAATTTCATAATCAAAATGTGCAGTAATGAATAAGAGAATCTGGATAGGCTTAAGCATGACTATTAACGAAAAGGTTTCCTCATAATCGATTCCTTCTTTCTGAGTAAACCCTTTTGCAACAAGACTAGTTTTGAATGTTTCAATCTTCCCATATGCTCATTTCTTCCTTTTGTAGATCCACTTGCATCCAATGAGTTTTATCCTTTCGGGTAGTTCTATACGTTTCCAGACCTGATTGGAATACATAGATTCTATCTTTAAATTCATAATCCTTTGTCAAAGATTTGCATATTTGTCTTGAAATGCTTTATTGTAGTTACAGGGCTCGGTATCAAGTTCTGTCGGGATCTTGCCAAAAGACTCTCTTCAGAACATATACCGATCAATTTGATGAACAACCCTCCCACTACGATGAGGCACAACTTGTGTCTGTGTACTAGTAGTAACACGCTGTGCAGAATCGTAACCCTGTGCATCAGCACGCTGTTCTTGATTTTCACCTGTCCCGATAATCCTTCCACTACAACAAGGTAATCGGATATTAGTGACTTGTTCTTCTGTTCTACTGGTATTTTCTCTCAATTCTTTCAGAATAATGTTGCTTTTGGCCCTGTGGTTCATAGTATAATACTTTTTTAAGAATTGAACATTGGTGCTAACAACGACCTTATGATCCTTAGGATTATAAAATAGACTACCCTTCGTTCCCTTGGGATACCCCACAAAGAAATAGACTTTTATCCTTGGTTCCAAGTTACCTGCGTTCCCTTTAAGCACATGTGCTGGGCACCTCAAAATTCAAATGTGTTTCAGACTAAGCTTGTGCCTGGTCCACAATTCTGTAGGAGTAGAAGGTACTGATTTAGAAGGTACCAAGTTCAGAATGTAAGCTATTATCTCTATAGCGAGTCCCTAAAATAAATTGGGTAAACCTGAATAACTAATCATGGACCTTACCATCTCCATAAAAGTCTTATTTTTTCTTTCTGCTACACCATTCTGCTGCGAAGTGTCAGGTGCATTCAACTGGGATACACTCTCCTCTGATAACAGGTAATTCTTAAACTCTCCAAAAAGGTATTTTTCACCACGGTCAGATCGTAGTGATTTAATACATTTACCTAGATATTTTTTTGCCTTCGCCTTGAATTTTTTGAATTTCTCAAAACATTCAAACTTATGGTGCATCAGATAAATGTATCCATACTTTGAGTAGTTATCAATAAAATTGACGAAGTACTTAAAACCACCTCTAACCCATATTGTCATAGAATCACACACATCAGAATGAACCATCTCCAACAGTTCTTTAGCTCAATAGGCTTTTGCTAAAAAGGGCCTCTTGATCATCTTACCCTCCAAGTAAGATTCATAGACTGAAAGCGCTTTCACTTTCAATGAACTCAAGGTCCATCTGCTACTAGCCTATTTATTCTTTTTAGATTAATATGACCCAAGCTTAAGTGCCAAAGAAATGTTTGGTTCATTAAAGAAGAAAACTTTACTTACACGATAATATAGATGTGTTATTCGTTTCAGTTAGTTACAGTGTATGAGAGATAGGTGATACAACATATAGATTATCCACCAATGTAGCAGACCAAATAAAATATTTATTTTTCTTCACAACCACAGAGTCATCAAAATGAACAGAATATTTATCCTTTATTAAACTCGAGACTGAAATTAAATTTATTTTAATCTAAGGTACATAAAGACAATCTTTCAGAAGAAGTATCCTATCTCTACTAAAGCTGAGAGTGACATCTTCAACTGCAACTGCTGCCACCCTTATATTATTGCCCATATGTAGGTAAAATTTTTCATCACTGAGTTGTCTGGTTTCTTAGAACCCTTGCATAGAATTACAGACATGATTAGTGATTCCCGTATCTACATACCAGGTATCGGTAAATAATACTGCTAAACATATTTCAACGACCAGTGAACAGAAATTACATTGTTTGTTCTACTTACTAAGAAAAATAAGACACTACTTTTTCTGATGCCCAAATTGGTTACAGTGATAGCACTTACCTCTCGGCTTCTTCACACCCGCTTTTGGTCCTTTAACTACTTTTGGACCTGTGTTTTCTTGTGTTTGAACCTTTTTCTTCTTCTTGCCTTTCGGCTTAGAGGAGAGGGTCGTTCCCCTCTTGAACTCGTGGTAGAATAATGCAATTGCCTCCCATTGTGCGAGGCATCGTCCCTATGCCTCCGAACCTCTAGAGGAATTCTGAGGGCTCTTGGTCTCTCTCGGATAATTGGTATACATCTTTGAGAGATCTCTCCTTGCCCCCTGGCATGACTTCCAGTGAATCCAGTAGGAGTTTGGCTCATGGTTCTGTTTGTTCGAGATCGTTGTTTCCACAGACGGCGCCAAATTGTTCGCGCTGTAAACTGATTGGCACAATTAGAACCAAATGAATCGATTCAAGTATGATGACCCTAAACAGAATATGCACCGAACTCCTTAATGTCGAACTCACGGAAGGCTCCTTTCACCTTTGCCGAACTCCTGCAAAACAAAGAACACCGTTAGCGCTTTCCGGACGAAGAACCTTTCTCAGCCACATATACAGAGCCTGGTTTCCAAAGAACACCCTCGATTGCTTGAAGTTCCTTAAGAAGTTCTGCCAGTGTGTAGCTGAGGTTATTCATAGAATAGTTCAGGCAGAACTGCTTAAAACATTCAGGGAGTGATTAGAGTATGATGTCAACCTGGGGTTTTCCATTAATTTTAGCTCCAAGGATCTCTAGTTGATTCAGAAAACTGATCATCTTAAGAACATGATCCCTAACTGGGGTGCCTTTAGCTATGCTTGCATTCATTAGAGAGTTCAAGACCACCTTCCTAGCAGCACAATTTTGTTCCTCAAATATTTCTTTAAGGGTTATAATCATGTCATAGGCACTGGGTATAAATTGATGTTCATGCTGCAAAACATTTGACATGGAAGCCAAAATGTAACAGCGAGCCATCTGATCAGCTTTCTGCCACTTATGACGGGTCTGAATTTTCCTTTCAGTAGGCCCCTCATCAAGTATTGGTGGACATATCTCAGTTAACACAAATTTTTAATCCTCGGTAGTTAAGATATTATCTAAGTTTCATTTTCAGTCAACATAATTTGGTCCCGTAAATTTATTTTCATTGAGTATTAAAGCGAGTGGGTTGAAAGTTATTTTAATATTGAGAATCACATAATTAAAAATACTATTAATTATAATGAGCAAAATTTTGAATTCATTTTAATTTGGTTCTCTCTATCATTTTAAAATTAATTTACCAGCAGCCTAGATCCCTATGAATAGCATGCCACGATAGGTGGACGTCTACTATCCATCATTTGTTCAGACAGGCCAATTTCTTTTAATTTTGCTATCTAGCCAATTGACCATGCTAGGTAAAATTAAATAGCTGACATAGTTTTGATCCAGTATATAATAGCAGTGACTCAGACGGAGAGAATACTATTATATACAGCTAAGTGTTAACCATTACCGAATTCTAAATCAATCGCTTCGCAATGAACCCTTCAGATAGAGAAGTGATCCGCACTAATAATTATCTAGAATTATCCTAATAGGAGATTTGTACTGGCGATACCGCAATTAATCTGTCTGATGGGGAGGAAAGCCTTACTACTAACACAGAGGGTTTAATTGCATCGCCTACAAACTGGTGAAGGAGACTGCGAGATTTATTTGTGAATAAATTCTCTCTCCCACTTAGATTTTTAAAATATTTTTTAGAATTATAAAAATTCGTTTAATTAAAATAAATTTATTAATTTTAAAAACCACACGATTTGAAAGAATCATACATCTTTTCGTATACAAGATTTTAAAGATTCTGATTTATTAAACCATCTTTTCGTGTTTAAATGTGTAATAAATAAAATTTAATAAATACACAATTTTTTCTTCATGTTTTCAGGTAAGGTAGTGATTAAATGTATTTATTTATTTTATTTTTTGTTTTATATTTTTCAAAAAATAATAATTTATTTTTATTAAATATTTTTTCATTTAATTAATTTAAAAACTCTGAATTAATTTTCACCTTTTTCTTAGATATCCAATTTTATGAAAAATTATCTTAAACATCATATTTTGTAAAAAATAAAATATCTAAAGTTTTTTTATTTAATTAAAATTAATTAATTAAAAAAAGCTTAATTTTACTTTCCATTAAAAAATATTTTAATTAAAATAAAAATTTTAAATTAATTAAATTAACAAAATATATAAAATAGATATGCAATTATCTACGCAGTTCATATATATATAAATACGATGCATATATCTCGATTTTATAATATAAGTGAAACACTGAAGTATTTCAGTCTCCCGTAGAGAATAAGCTGTGATAGTCCTCTTTCGTCTTTGATTCCTATGCCCTGATTACATCAGGCTTCCCTGATACAGTATGATATATAGATATCTCACATATTAGTCTCGTATATATATCAAAATATACATTAAAATTAGCCCCGAGAGAGAAAATCTTCAGTCACCACCAGCCACACCGCACCACCTTGTCGCCAACTTCAGGCAGCTCCTGCAGCTCATCCGAGCTCCGTTTTCAACGATTTTTATACCGTTGAAAAGCTCTTAAAATATGAAAAAAATTTGTCCAAAAATTTACTTGAAAACACCCCAAAAAAGGGCAGAAAATAGCCTGAAGCCACTGCCATCGCACCCTAGCGCCGCCGCCTGGAACCGCCGCTTGTTTGGGCTTTTTTGGTGCTTCTTTGGTGCTAGTTTTTTTTTGAAAAAATAGCTCAAATATTCACACGTTTCTTTGAAGAACACCTCAAAAATAGTTTGAAAAAGGCCAAAAAATTGCTCCCGAACAGTGCCGCCGCTGCCTGCCAGAAACTGCCTATTTTGTCACCTGTTTAAAGCACTATTTGGCCCAATTTATTTTAGTTTTTAAACAGTTTTAAGGTATGATTTATTGCTATTTTATGTTTAAAAAGTTAGTCAAAAAATAGTCTAAAAAATGTCTAAAAAATCATCAAAAGCATTACCGAACAGCCCTTGGCAAAGTTGCTAGAACCGGGTTGTTTTGGTTATTTTTTCTTACTATTTTGATTTATTTTTATGTACTTCTTAATGTAAAAATACTGTAAAAAAACTCAAAAATTGCATAAAAATTCACCTAAAAATAGTTTAAAATCATTAAAAACTTACCGCAATTCATGACCTGTAAAATCTCAAACCACCGCTGGTATCGCATCCGTTCTTTGTGTTTTTAGATATGTTCAATATGTTCTTAAATAATCTAAACATATACTTTGAAAAATAAAAACTAGCTATTATATCGATCCTATGTCCCAAAGGCTCACATTATCTATCACGCTTAACCTCTGTGATTAAAAAAATAATCATCATTCACACCATTCAATCAAATATAAAAAATAAATGACGATCATAAAACTAAAATTAGAATGTCTCCAAAATAAAGTTAACAACAGTTCTAAAACTACCTGACCCCGATAACCGTATACAAAAAAAAAAAAGCTTGGAGACCAATTGTTGGAGGCAAGATTGCCAAAATTTTTATTTTTGCAAACGATTATCTGAAAAAATTAACTGAACGGATAAATGTCGAAACATACTCTAGATAAAACTTTTGATGACAAACGATCAAAATAAAACTTGTGCATCCAAAGTTAATTTAGAAGAATACATTTTTATCGGTCGAATCTTCAACTGCAATTTGAATCCAAGTTGAAGCTCCTATCAGATTTTCTACTGTATTCTCTTATGCGATTTTTTATTTAGAGTGGACTGCAATCTGCCAAGAATGCGTACTAGCCGAACCTACAGCTTTAGTCGTAGAAAATAAGTTATGAAACTGGTTCAGCCTACCCGCATATTTATAGGGCTGCAGCAAGGAAATGAAGAGTAATTATGAGTAAGATTTTTAGTGGAACACAGATACATATCAGCGATTTTTGCAATTAAGAAAACCTCATAGAGGTATCTGCAATTATGGAATACTAGCAACTATTTTTGTAATTTCTATAAAACACTGAATTACAATTCACACCATTAAAGAATTATAATTGGATTCTGACCCATAATCTCAAGACCATTTTGCATTGAGCTCCTATTATTAAATGCTTACCATTTTTTTCTACGTTAAGATTCTCGATACCTGTCAATTAAATTAATTACTAAAAATTTAATTTAATCGGCATCTTAAAATTTTTTAAGTCCTTCCCCTTAACTTATTGGAACGCCGAATAATCAAATCTACCTGTAGGGTTTGGCTCGATCAAAACTTATAAGCTTCCTTAAGGGGGTATCGTCAATCCTGATGTTTCGAAATGTGAATTTCGTCAATAATTAATATTCACCATATAAACAATATCATTATCCAACTCATCGGGAATATAGACCCATATAAGATCGCACCCTCTAATGAATCAAAATAACGAATATTAAATATACGCAAATCAATAATTATTTTAGGATTAAGAGGATAAATACTATTTATAATAATCTTGGATTGTGAATTAATTTATATTGTCAGTATAAAATTAATTACTCCAAATGTCCTATTCAATACACACAAATAGTATTAGCATAGAGAGTATGAACAATAGACGACACTATTATCTATTCCTGTAATCAAGATAAGTCTACTAAAATTCTATGCTACAGTCGTACCGATGGTATGCCTATTTTTATTTAAACTGTGAATATAAAACTTGTATTTTGAAAGAACTTAAAATCTAATTTTCTGTATGCAAGCCGTACTTTACATATCTGATTAAATAATATACAGAATATCGGATATCCATGCATAACATTAAAGAAATGATATACATACATTTATCATAAATTTTTTTATAAAATAAAAAATTAATTTTATTAAAAATAAAATTAAATATTAAAAACATAATTTTCAGTATACTAACCCTAATAGAGACAACCATGCAGATCCTTTTACAAAAAGCCTCCGACTAAGACTTTTGATAGTCATGTAGAGGGCATAGGAGTCAAATGTATTGCAGCATGATTTTGATTATAAGTAAGAGATTATTATGGTTGTATACTGAAAATTTTATTTTTAGTATTTAATTTTATTTTAATAGAATTAATTTTTTATCTTCTGAGAATTTTAATGAGCAATGCATGCAATATCATTTATTTAATGTTATGCATGGATGTCCTTTATTCTGGTGTATAGAGCACGACTTACACACAGAATATCAGATTTTAGGTTCTTACAAAATATAAGTACTTGTTAACAGTTTAGATGGAAATAGACATACCATCGGTATGACTGTAGCATAAAATTTTAGTAGGCTTGTCTTGGTTACAGAGAAAAAATAATAGTGTCGTCTATTATTCTGACTTTTTGTGCTAGTACACTTTTTGTGTATTGAATGAAATACATTGGGATAATTAATTTTATACTGACCATATAAATTAATTTATACCTTAAGGTTATTATGAGAGTGCTTACACTCTTAATCCTGAAATAATTTTTGATTTGTGTATATTTAATATTCATTATTTTGATTCATTAGAGGGTGTGATCTTATACAAGTTTATGTTTCCGGTGAGTTGGATAACGGTATTATTTATATGGTGAATATTAATTATTGACGAAATTCACGTCTTGAGTGATCGGAATTGACGATACCCTCTTAAGGAAGGTTATAAATTTCGATCGGGTCAAACCCTGCAGGTGGATTTGATTATTCGGCGGTCAAATAAATTAAGTAAAAAGGTTTAAGAAATTTAAAGATGCCAATTAAATTAAATTGATAGTAATTAAATTTAATTGATGAGTATCGAAAATCTTAACGTGATGAGATAAGTTAAGCATTTAATAGCAGGAGACCAATGCAAGATAGTCTTGAAATTATTGCTTAAAGTACGGTTACAATTTTTTAGTGGTGTGAACTGTAATTTAGTAATTTATGAAAATTGCAGAAACCGCTGCATAGTTTTCACAATTACAGATACTGTGACATCCTGTTCCCCGGGCATGTCAGAACATATGTAACAATAAATAAGGAACATATTCTAGCCGGATGTTCATAAATACAGAAGATAACTATTACATCATTGATGGTTTAGAGATGTTCAAACTACTTAATAAGTACAGTCATCCAAAAAACTTAACAAAAGTTACATCATGTCCGTGGAAGACTTGAACAGAAGATCAAAAAGAGACGTCCTACATCTTCAAACTGCGTCGTTGGGGTTGACCTGCTCCTACTACTCTCCCTCTTATGAAAATTCTTCCCCTTCAATGAACCCACCTTCCTCAAGGGGTCCTTCTTCGTCACCTGTGACATAAATACCATGAGCCGGAACCCAGAAGTAAATTCTCTAAATCGTCTAACAAACTCGCGACAAGATATTCCACAATACATATCATATAGCACCCAATGCGATGTTACAGGCTATTTATCATTTTCAACAGGATGAACATATATAAGAACGAAAGAATGAGCGTGTGATGCAAATAAATGCAATGCAGATGCCCAATCCCTAAGTACTTCTAGAACAGTATCATGAATTTCACGCCGAAAATTACAGATTTGACTTGATGGCTTTTCCCACTCAACCTATCATAGCCTCGTTGCGAAAGTTAAACGTTCGCTTTGGCTACATGTCTCAACCGTTTTACTCAATGGCAACAGCGTGAGGGGGGAGAGGGGTCAACCAGTTTTATCCATCCTTTTCTGTACCAGCCGATTCCACATTAAGTATTCGAATGCTCGTTAAGTGTTCAACCCAAAGTCTAAATAAAGCTAGTGACGATCCCATAGTGCCTAAATTCTCTTTTTATAATAAAATCTCCAATTTAATATCACATCTGGCAACCAGGGATGCCCTAGATCCACAACCACTGAATAATTAATTTTCACGCCACCCAACCTAATTATAAATCAACCAATCAAAATTTGAGTGACACTATTACGTTCCCGTACGTTAAGCTCCTGTACACCAACGTTCTCGATCACGACGACGTATAGCGGACGTTCGGCTCAAGACGTGGCACGGCTCAGGATATAACACGGTTCAGGACGTATATAACCCAAAGTCAATCATATCCAACACGATAATCCGAATGGCACCATTACATTCTCGTACGTTAAGCTCCGGCACATCAACATTATCGATCACTACGACATATAGCGGCAGTTCGGCTCAAGACGTGATACGGCTCAAGACGTGACACGGCTCAGGACGTTCATGGCCCGAAGGTAAATCAAGCTAACATAGTAATTTGAATGGCACCATTGTGTTCCCGTTCGTTAGGTTCCCATTCGTCAGCATTCCCGATCATTGCGGCATATAACAGGAGTTCGGCTCAAGACGTGATACGGCTCAAGACGTAACACGGCTCAAGACGCATATAACCCAAAGTCAATCGTATCCAACACGATAATCCGAATGGTACCATTACGTTCCCATACGTTAAGCTCCCATACATCAGCGTTCCTGATCACTGCGGTATATAGCGGCAGTTCGGCTCAAGACGTGATACGGCTCAGGACGTAACACGGCTCAGGACGTTCATGGCCCAAAGGGAAATCAAGCTAACATAGTAATTTGAATGGCACCATTGCGTTCCCGGATGTTAGGTTCCCGTTCGTCAGCGTTCCCGATCACTGCGGCATATAGCGATAGTTCATCTCAAGACGTGATACGGCTCAGGACGCACATGGCCCAAAGTCTACCTATCATTATAATAACCCGAATGGTACCACTACGTTCCCGTACTTTAGGTTCCCGTTCATCAGCGTTC
Organism: Heliamphora exappendiculata; assembly: GCA_034768845.1. Lineage (NCBI taxonomy): Eukaryota > Viridiplantae > Streptophyta > Magnoliopsida > Ericales > Sarraceniaceae > Heliamphora > Heliamphora exappendiculata. The sequence goes on along the minus strand of JAOTRH010182805.1, from coordinate 166 downwards.
CCAATTACTGCGGCATATAGCGATAGTTCAGCTCAAGACATGATACGGCTCAGGACGTAACACGACTCAGGACGTAAATGGCCCATTGCCAACACCCCCATCAACAAGGACTCTCTAATCATGATATTATTCCAAATCCTCCATCCTTATTCTAAATCCTCTGACC
>JAOTRH010182794.1:0-11938 GCA_034768845.1 Heliamphora exappendiculata | reverse complement strand
AGACAAAGGAAGAAAAGGCTGCACGTCTCAAGCGAGAAGCAGACCTTGCAATGGCAGCTCGATGGGAAGCCCTTGCAACAGGTGAAGCCAAGGATGAACGAGCACGTGCGGCAAAGGAACGAGCATCAGCCAGTAAAGAGAATGTTAAGGAAAAGGAGAACAATATCCGTGAATAGAGATGTGGTCCTATGAGTGTTAAATGTGAAAACCACGGATATTCACAGATAATAAAGTTAACACAGTTCTAAATCTACCCAGTCCCTCAATAAATCGTAAATAAAAAACAAACCGGCTCTGATACCAATGATTGAAAGCAAACTGCCAAAATTATTATTTTTCTAAATAATTTTCCATATGAAAATAACTGGACGAGCAATCGCCGAAACGGCCTCCAGATAAATTTTTTTTGATGTCGAACGATCAAAATAAAACCCGTGCCACCACAGTTAATTTAAAAAAATACATTTTTAGTCGATTCTCCAATTACGATTTTTTGATTTCGAGTTGAAGCTCCCGTAAGACTTTTTACTATATTCCTTTATATTATTCCCAAACGTAATATGGATTACGATCCTTCAAAAACTCATACCGGCAGAACCTGGTTAGCTTTAGTTTTAAAGATAAGTTCTGAATTTGATTCAGTCTACCCGCATATTTATAGGGATATAACAGGGACCTGTGGAGTAATTATGACAAAGACTTCTAGTGTAACCCAAATATGTATCCAACGATTTTTGTAATTAAGCAAATTTCTCAACGGTATCTATAATTATGAAAATCTTGCAACGATATCTACAATCTCCATAAAATACTAAATTACAATTCACACTACTAAGAGTTGTAATTGCACTCTAAGCCATAATCTTAAGACCATCTTGCAATGAGCTCTTGTTATTAAATACTTAACTCATCTCCCCACGTTATGATTTTCGATACCCGTCAATTAAATTTAATTACTAATGATTTAATTTAATTGGCATCTTTAAAATTTCTTAAGCCATTTCGCTTAACTTATTTAACCACCGAATAATCAAATCCACTTGTAGGTTTTGGCCCGATCAAAACTTATAAATTTTCTTAAAGGGGTATCGTCAATCCCGATCTTTAGAGATGTGGATTCTGTTAATAATTAATATTCACCATATAAATAATACCGCTATCTAATTCACCGGGAATATAGACCTATATAAGATCGCTCTCTCTAATGAATCAAAACAACGAATATTAAATATACGCAAATGAATAATTATTTTAGGATTAAAATCATAAGTACTCTCATAATAATCTTGGAGTGTAAATTAATTTATATAGCCAGTATAAAATTAATTACCACAATGTGTCCCGTTCAATACACATAAAATGTACTGGCACAAAGAGTCGAAATAATAAACGACACTATTATTTGTTCCATATAACTAAGACAGGCCTACTAAAACTCTGTACTATAATCGTACCGATAAAATGCCCATTCTTATCTAAACTGTGAACAAGTACTTATATTCTGCAAAAACTTAAAATCTGGTCTTCTGTATACTAATCATACTCTACACAACAGATTAAATACTATACAGAATAAATGACATCTATGCATAATATTAAAGAAATAATATTTCATACATTACTCATAAAGATTATCATAAAATAAAAAATTAATTTTATTAAAATAAAATTAAATACTAAAAATATGATTTTCAGTATACAATCCTAATAACTTATTCTTTAGTTTTGATATCACTGGACTTAATTACTTTGACTATTAATTTTGGGTTATTGAATCAAGGGAATGCTTAGTTTCGAAAAGTTTGGGTAAGCTTTTATTATAACTTAGTTTGAATGGTCTTAATTATGTTCTGTTTATGCTGCACACTAGCACCCCAACACACTGTCCACTAAAATTTAGCAAAGCAGTGCCTACAAACCCTGCGATTGCAACAATCAATGTTACAGTCGTGACATTTTGACACTAACAGCCTCATGATTACAACATTCAATATTGCGCCTGTGCACTTGCCCCTCATATTCTTGGTGACCGCGACATTTAAGTGTTATCGCCGTAAGCCTTTGTTATTTCCAGTAGCTTAATTATGCACCAGTAGCTTGTTTCTACTTGTATAATATTCTGATTGATTACCAGAATGCAATTTGTTGTATAGATCAGCATGTTTAAAGCTTAGAAATCCTTTGGTTTAGTTCTCTGTCGTTAAAATCCAAGTCTGCTTAGTTTAATTTTGATATAACTAAGGTTTGCTAATTTCACCTAAATGATTTCATACTTTGTATATCACATGCAGTTTGTTCTATATATCCTTTAGCTAGAATTTGCGTTCCTTTGGATCTAAGATTTATTTTATTCTTTGTTTAGCGTTCTATATGCTTATGCTATGTATTTTTATTATTTTATTTTTGAATGTTCCCTCTTTATCCTCATTTTTTATATTTGCATGCATTTGAGAAACCTAATTAAAAAGCAATGATGATTAGTAGAAACCAACCTTATAGTTAGGCGAATGTAAGTTTGAGCGAATAGGGTGCCTACCACCTTATCCGATTCGTACCTTAGTCCCAAACTTTTGTTTCCTCTAGTTAACATTTTAAAAACTTAGTAGCTCCATTTTAATTTTCTTAATTTTTCTCAAAAATCAAGTGGTAACTCCAATTTTCAATAAAAAGAGTTTTCAAAATACTTTAATTTTTAAGGTGTTCAATGATTTTTGAAATGACTCTTGAATTTCCTATTTTAGTTTTTAAGAAAACTCTAAATCCTGATGCCACAACCGGTACCTAGTGTGTAAATACAGGAACTACTAATCATGTTTGCAATTCATTGCAGGAGTTCTAGAAAACCTAGCAACTAGTGATGGAGATATTTACCTGCACATGGACAATAATACAAACGTGAAAACAGTTGCATGGGAGATGTTACTCTCAGTTTTAGTAGAAATCGGATTTTAATATTGAGATATTGCCTTTATGTACTTTCCATCAGAAGGAATTTAGTTTCTGTTTATAGATTAGTTAAAGACGGATATTTAGTTTATTTTAATAACTCTGTGATTATTAAGGATAATAAACGGTTTATCTATTTTGGTACATTGGTGGATAATTTTTGTATTATTATTCCTATCTCTCTTACACTACAAGTGAATAATTTTTGTATTATTATTCCTATCTCTCTTACACTACAAGTGAATGAATTAAATAATGCATCTAATTCACTATTTAAGAGAAAGTTTTCTTCTTTAATGAACCAAATATATCTTTGGCATTAACGCCTCGGTCATGTTAATCTAAAAAGGATAAATAGACTAGTTGAAGATGGATCTTTGAGTTCATTGGAAGTGGAGGTACTTCCAGTCTATGAATCCTACTTGGAGGATAAAATGACTAGGAAGCTGTTTTTTGCTCCAAGCTATAGAATTAAAGAACCGTTAGAAGTAGATGTATGTGGGACCTATGAGTATCCAGGCTAGAGTAGGCTTTGAGTATTGTCACCTTTATTGACGATTACTTAAGATATGGATATGTTTATTTAATGCACCGTAAGCCTGAATATTTTGAGAAATTCAAAGTATTTAAGGTAGAAGCGGAAAAGCATATAGCAATCAAGATACTTCGATCTGACCGTGGTGGCGAGTACCTTTTTGAAGAGTTTAGGAATTATTTATCATATGAGAGGATTACATCCGAATTGATTGCACTAGACACTCCACAACATAATAGTGTAATAAAAAGAAGGAATATGACTCTTATGGAGATAGTAAAGTCTATGATTAGTTATTAAAACTTATCCAATTTATTTTAGAAATTTGCATTAGGGACAACAGATTATATTATGAACTTGGTATCTTCTAAGTCAGTAGCTTCTACTCTCACAAAATTATGGATCGAGCGCAAACCTAGTCTAAAACATATTTGAATTTAGGGGTATCCAACACACGTGATGAAAGGGAACACGGATAAGTTAAAACCAATAACGAAAGTCTATTTCTTTGTTGGATATTCTAGGGGAATGAAGGGTGATTTATTTTATAATCATAAGAACCAGAAGTTTATTGTTAGTGCCAATGCCTAATTCCTATAAGAGAATTATGTAATGGACCACAAGCCTAAGAGTAAAGATGTTATAAAAGAGCTGAGAAAAAATACCAGTAGTACGGTAGAAACACCACAGAAAAGTGTTATCGATATCCCATTGCCTCGCTGTAGTGGGAGGATTATCAAGACACATGTAGATCTTGACCAAATCAGGGTGCTACCATTAATATGCCGATTTCACAACCAGAGGAGCATGTGGGTAATGATGCACATGGTTTAGAATCAGCACAGCGTGTCACTACTAGTTCACAAATGCAGGTAATGCCTCGTCGTAGTTGGGGAGTTGTTCATCAACCCAATCGATATATGTTCCTAGGAGTCTTTTTACAGGAGCTCAGAAGAACTCGACACTGAACTTTGTAATTACAACGAAGCACTTCAAGATAAAGATGTAAAATTATAGCAAAGGAGTACCAATTCATAGATGAAATCTATGTATTCTAATCATATTTAAGAACTTGTAAAATCACCCGAAGGGATAAAACCAATCAGATGCAAATGGATCTACAAGAGGAAGAGATGACCAAACGAAAGGTAAAAACTTTCAAAACTAGGCTTGTTGCAAAAGGGTTAGCTAAAAAAAAAGGGATCGATTATGAGAAAACCTTTTCGCTGGTAGCCATGTTTAAGTCTACCCAGATTTTCTTATTCATTATGGCTCATTTCGATTACGAAATTTAAGAAATGGACGTCAAGACAGCTTTCCTTAATAGAAGTCTTGACAAGTGTATCAATATAGTACAACCAGACGGTTTCATAGTAAAGGACCAGGAGCACATGTTGTACAAGCTTAAAAGATCAATTTATGGACTTAAACAGGCATTTTGGTCTTGGAATACTCTATTTGACTAAGCCATTAAGCCTTATGATTTTAATCAAAGTCCTGACGAGTCCTGTGTGTACAAGAAGCGTGATGGAAGCATAGTGGTGTTTCTAATACTTTACGTGGATGATATCTTGCTCATCGGAATGTGTTTACCTTGGATGGTGGAACACGTTGAGAGTAAATATCATCTGATACGAGAAATCATATAGAAAGGTGATATAGCCATGGCCAAGATTGCATCAGGAGACAACTTTACAGATCATTTTACAAAGAGCTTACTGGTTACGACTTTTGATAGTCATGTAGAGGGTATGAGAGTCTGATGTATCGCAGCATGATTTTGAGTATAAGTGGGAGACTGAGAGGATTGTATACTAAAAATCGTAGTTTTGATTTTAGTATTTAATTTTATTTCTTAATAAAATTAATTTTTTCTATTTTATGAGAATCTTAATAAGTTACGTATGCATTTCATTATTTATTTAATGTCGTACATGGATATCTTTTATTCTACATACAATTTAATTCGGTGTGTAGAGTTCGATTTGCACATAGAAGATCAGATAAAAGGTTCTTGTAAAATATAAGTTTTTGGTTCATAATTTAGATAGAGTTGGACAAACCATCGGTACGACTGCAGCACAAAATTTTAGTAAACCTATCATGGTTACAAGAAACAGTTAATAACGTCGTCTACTATTCCTACTTGTTGTGCTAGTACACTTTGTGTGTATTGAATATAATTACATTGGGGTAATTAATTTTATACTAATTATATAAATTAATTCACACCCCATGATTATTATAAGTACTTATACTCTTAATCCCAAAATAATTAATTATTTATATATATTAAATATTCGTTATTTTGATTCATTAAAGGGTGCGATCTTTTATGGGTTTATAATCCCGATGAGTTGGATAATGATATTGATTATATGGTGAATATTAATTATTGATGAAATCTGTATCTCGAAAAATCAGAATTGACAATACCCCCTTAAAGAAATTTATAAGTTTTGACCGAATCAAACATTGCAAACGGATTTAATTATTCGGCAGTCAAATAAGTTAAGCGAAAAGTCTTAAGAAATTTGTTTGAAAAGCCGATTAAATATAATTGTCAGTAATTAATTTAATCGGCAAGTATTAAAAATCTTAACATAGAGAGAATAAAAAAATATTTAATAATAGGAGCTCGAATACTACGGTATTGAAAATAAGAATGGAAGTGCAATTATAATTCTTTAATAGAATGAATATAATTTATATTTTTATGAAATTACTTCTGATTTGAGGCAGAATTTCATAATTGCATTGGAAGCCAATGTCTTATTTACTCTACAGGTCCTTGCTGTAACCTATATATATGCTGTTATAAAACTTGACGCGATAATTCATATTATTCAGTCAGTGATTAGGTGGCTAGGGTTTCCACGTACTTTGAAAATTCTAAGCTTAATCAAGATGGGTTTTGAAGAATACGATAGATCAAAATTTACTTTTTGCTCGTGTTTGAAATTCGAGAATACAACAGGATGCTTGTATCGGAGATTTGACTAGAAGTCAAAAATCATGACGTATCGCTAACTAAAAATTATTGCAGCAACCGAAATCATCCAACTAGGTTTTGAAAGGTATAATCCTAAAACTAACTTTAGGAGTATTTATCGGGTTTTATTTTGATTGTTCGATATCAAAAAGTTTTAATCTAGCGCAACTTTTGGCGTTCGACAGTCCATATATATTTTTACTAGAATTATAGAGATAATTTTAAGATCTTGATAGTTTTTCCCAACACAGTTATCTCCCCAAATTATGATGTTTTCTCTATTGACTACATTTCACCTCAATCTCGCATGAAGAATTTTCATGCTGCCGCATATGAGTTCCACCATGTGTATGATAGATTGTTTCCTAACCCTTTTTCAAGGAAGGTAGTATTGGGGTAGTAACGGGCCTTTATTACTTTAGCCACAAGGGAAGATATGTTCTGCATCAGCTGCCACCCTTGTTTTGCTAGTAGCGCCATATTAAAACCCTCCATATCCCTATGTCCCATGCCCCCTTTCCCTTACTGGTAAACATTTTAAACCAGCTTTTCCAATAGATGTTCCTACCTCCGACTAATTTATCCCACCAAAAATTAGTCATTAAACTTCTAATCTCCTTATTTAAGGTCGTTGGAAGCTTGATGCATGGCATTGAATAGCACATAATAACTTGCACAATAGTTTTAATGAGAAGATTTACTGCCATGGGATAATAGCTTCCCCTACCATGGGATAATAGCTTCTCCTTCCATCCATGTATCTTTTTCCATATCTTATTTTTCATATGGTTAAAAAGTCACCTTTTTATTTCCCTACCAAGTAGGGTACTCCCAAGTATTTTCTATGCCCACCGGCTACTCTAACACCTAGTAAGCCCACAATCTTTTTACTTTGTCAACATTTACATTTTTGCTAAAGATCATCTCAGATTTCTCAAAATTTACCTGTGGGACATATGCTTCTTCGTACAAGGCAAGCACATCTTTTACTTGGAGAATTTCCTCTATTCAAGCACTACAGAAAATAAAGATGTCGTCTACAAAAAAAAAATCGGTGGGATATTTTTGGACCCCACATTAAATTGATACCCCTAATCCTCCATTCACCAACTTCTTTGTCTGTTATAGCTGACAGCCCTTTTGTGCAGGTTAGAAGAGGTATGGCAATAGCGGATCTCGTTGTCGAAGCCCTCTCATAGGTGTGATTTCCTCCGATGGTTTGCCATTGATTAAGACCTTATATCTAATAGTGGTCACACACATCACGATAAGATTTTTCCATTTTTCTTTAAACTCCAACTTCATCATCCCATGCAAGAAATTCCACCATACCCTATCATAAGCCTCAGACAAGTCAAACTTCAGTGCTATGCCTCTTTTCCCACTTGATATTTTCTTCTTCACATCGTGAAATATCTCAAGAGCGATCAGAATGTTATCATTGATTAGACTACCTTAGATAAAAGTAATTTGGGTTTGAAATGATCGTTGGTAGAACTTGCTTCAAATGGTTTGCCAGTGTCATTGCCCCTAATTCGTATATGACGTTGCATAGAGAGATGGGTCGAAATTCCTTAGGTTCTATTGAGTTCTTTAGATTAGGGATAAGAGCAATGAAGGTATTATTCATTCCTTCGACTAATAAATTTGTTTTGATTTAGTATTTTCAAAGTCAAAATTATAACACCCCTTCCCATAATTCTCTAAAATTTTTTATAAAAGATTATTGGAAGGCTATATGGGCCAAAAGCCTTTTATTGAATCCATTTGGGATATGGCCAAGAGATCTTATGATGTAGTAAAGCCTTTGTTGAGGTCCCTATTCATCTCCTCAGTTACTTTTGTCTTTACAGCTGCTAAAGCTATGCTGTTCTCTAAGGGGATGGAGGTGGTAAATAGGTCATTGAAGTAGTTTGCAATGATTCTCTAGATGTTCTTCTCGTGGCCATGCTATGTCTCTCATGTTTCTTTCACGCCACCTATGAAGTTTAGTTTCCATCTATGGGAGGCCATTGCATGAAAAATTATTGTGTTTTTATTTTCCTCTTTCATCAATATGGCTCTAAATCTTTGGCTCCACATCATCTCCTCTCTCTCAACAAGTTCCTCCTTCACTTTGCTATGTTTCTCCTCCTTCTCCACTATGGTTTGAGAGGGGCTTTGTTTTTGCAGCTGCCCCAGTTCCTTTATCTTTTGGTTTAAGCTCTTCTGCACATGGCCAAAAAAATTTCGGTTCCATGATTCAAGTGCCCTCTTGGTCTCTTCAAACTTCCTCTTAATGTTACCCCGACTGATTTCCTCCTTCCCTCTTTACTAAGAGTCTGCGATAATCTTGCCATTTTCCTTCTATCGCACCCACATGGATTCAAACCAAAACAACTTTGGAGTACTTCTCTTATTTGGCCGACTTCCTTTGTCTGGTCCCAAGATGAGGACGGGGAGATGGTTAGACGAAGGCTAAACAACATTCGGAACTTTTGTATGATGGAATTTCAAAATCCAGCCATTATTAAATAGATATCTACCTAGTTTTTCTTTAACCATTTCTTCACCCATCCTCCCACTCTACCAAGTGAACTCAGGTCCCACTGCCCTAAAGTCATGAAGATCATTTTACACTACCCAATTTATGAAACTTTCCACTTTCCATCTAGCTATGTTATCCTTTCCCATCTTCTCCCTTTCCTCTAGGATTTTGTTAAAGTCTCCAGTCCACATTCAGGGAAGATCAAGCAAAGTAAAGAGTCTCTTGAGGAGTTCCCAAGATTCCTTCCTCTTTGTTGCCTCCAACTGGCCGTAAAAACCAATAAATTTTCATTTTGATCTATCTCCATTTGCTATAATCGCATCAACGTGTCTTGAGAAAAACATTTTGACCGAGAGCTCAACACCCCTTCATAGCAAGGCTAGAACCCCGGCTAGTCCATCCCTATGAACCCAAAAGCCCCTTTCCACATTGAACTTCATTTCATTATGTCATATAACTTTTTGTTTAACTTTGTATATCTAAGAAACACTATTTTGGGATCTTTCTTTCTCAATAAGAATTGAAGACTTCAAATTGTTCGAGGTTTCCCAAGCCTCTGGCAATTCTACGAAAGGATCCTCGTAGCCCTTGGCGAGGTTGGTCACCGATCACTGCTGCTGTTCCCTAATTGAAAATAAACTCAAAAGCATCTACACCTCTTACCATCTTCTTTGCAGGCTTTGATTTAGCCTATGGATCCTCTTTTTTCACATCCTATAGTTTCTTCTTGATGCCTCTTCTTGTGTCCACTGGCATCTAATCATCGTATCTTTCTTCCCTTGTCTATTTCGAGCCCTAGGTGGTTTTTCCCCTCTCTCCAAGTACATGATCATTTTATACTTCTTAAAGAGTAATATGTGTTACATTTTTTTATATTTTGCAAATGAGTGCATATTAGAAACTATACTAGTTTTGTCTATAATTACTTATCATATAGAATTGCTTCCATATAGAGTTGAAATCATTAAAATCAATAAAATGTATTTATCTCCATATGATTAGAATTAAAAATTATACCGCACGTATATAGTAAATGTTATTTTTCAAATATTAAGCAAAACTCATTCTATTCATGTGATCAACATGGTCAAAACAAACACTTTGAACTCATTTTTTTTTCAAAATAAAATTTTTAGATTATCTAAACACGGCATAAAATTACACATGTATCATATTATTATACGAGATTCTTAGGATTGAGAAACTCATTCCTAAACTTCAATTTGTGCCATCCAAATTTGGCCTTATGATAAGCATAACTTCGTGCATTTAAATAGAACATTTATGTGTTACGTCGTTGGTCATTTAATAGACACATGTCAATCGTTCTGTTCATTGTTACAATCGAAATTAACAATTTTAATTTCCTCTTTCATAATTGGTCAAATGTCAAACAATCAACCCAAGGAAAGAGCCAGTTTGGCCTATTTTCTACTTATTGACATATTTTTATTTTTTTAATTTATTTTGATGAGAAAAACTATAAAAATAATTTTTTCTAACCAAAAAAAAGGAGAAATTCTTTAAAAAATAAAAATTTGGCCTTTTAGGCTTATTTTTGTATTTTCTGATTTTATTTTATTTGTTAATTAAAAATTTATTTTTTTATCATATGTCAACGAGTGAATTATAAAAATTAATTTTTTAATTAAATAATAAAAAAAATACTAATAAACTAGGTTTGATTGATGTGATTGATTTCACGAGATCAGGGGGCATTACATCAGACAGCGTGCCTCACGTGTAAATATATAAATGTATAATTATATATTTGTCTAATTGATGTTTCACGAGGACACTTAAAATCTGATAGAACTCTTTGATAGGGCACGTCACCCTCGTGACCCAACAACTCTCAAAAATCGTTCAAAATTTTATTTTATAAATTTTGATAGATCTATAAAAATAATTTAAATAATTTATTTGATAAATTTTACATAGTAAATTATTTATGCAAAATATTAATTTGATTAGATCTTCACATATATATGAATAAATAGTAATTTATTGTTCAAAGTAAACGATTTTAATTTAAAATAAATTATTAAGTTATACCGTTTATTTTATGTAATAAATTACTATTTTCTCATATATCTATGAATATCTATCACGTACCATCGTCACCTCTGTCTTTGACTATCATCACTACTACTATTGTCGTCGCCACCACAAACCCCACCGCTGCTGACAAGAAAAATAACATATATTTTTTATTGTAAATTAATTTTTTTTTGAATGTAAAATATTTTACTAAAAAAATATTTAAATTGCTTTTTATCAACTAAAAAATAAAAAATAAATAAAATATTTTATATTAAAATCAATTGAGTCCAAATTCAAAATAAATAAATTTAAATTTAGTTGTGTGTGGTGTGAAGTACAATTCAAGTGAATCTAAATTATTAATTTTGAATTCTAAATCAATTTTTAGACAAATATTCTAATATCACTGTTTAATAACAATATAAATCTAACGAGATTATATGCTTTTGATTTGGAAATTGTATTAACATGTCTAAATATGGTATTAACATACATTTAAAATAATATTAAAGCATATGCAAACTAATATTGACACAATTGTTTCGTTAGAAATCTTCAAGCGATGGTGCCTCTAAAGTTCTATTTGAGTTGTTGAAAATTTAATTCTTCAATTATTTTGCCTTTGGTTAAGGAAAAAAGTTAAAAATTGAAAAAGTAATCATTCGTGATAATAATTGAAAGTGATTTTTTTATCACTTTCAAAATTGAAAAATTTATTAGTTTCAAACTTAATAATTAATCCTATTTTAAATTTTTTTATTTGTTAAATTTTAAAATTAAAAAAAAATTGATTTTGAAACTCATAAATTTCAACTTTTTTTCCTCTACAAAATTTTATATTCAATATGTATCTTTTTTTATAAATCTCAACAAATAGACTATAGAAATACTAATT